>SCDS01000063.1:66614-204276 GCA_004149465.1 Drosophila nigromelanica | reverse complement strand
ATATATATATATATATATATATATATATATATATATATATATATATATATATATATATATATATATATATATATATGATGCTTCTATTGTACACAATTAAATTGGTTGCTGTCTAAGCATGTAAATACATACATTAACAATTATTATAATTGGGTTTTTTTTTACTTTGCTGCCTCCTTTAAGCTCTTTAATAAGTATATTTATGAATTTACATATACGCAGATAAAATTAATTTAATTCATAGTGTGTGTAATTTACTGTCATACATAAATTGTTTTATTTTTTAAATTATTATTTAAGCGCATATATTTGGTTTATCATGTTGGTTTATTCATTAAAAATCATGGTAGTTGATATTTATAGATATTGGGATTTGTTAATTAGTTAATATGCCTAACTATTCTGATTTTTTAAATTTATTTTGCTGTTTTGATGTATGTATAAGAGGGTACAATGTTCTGTAGTCTCTTTTATGCACTTTGAAAATGCTATACAAAAAAGCATCAAAAAGTTCAAAAATTTCTGCACTCAAAATATGTTCAACTTTGTTCCATTTGCTTTATTTGTTTACATAATAACCGTAATGCAATTTGAACTTTAGCTCATAACAATTTATTCAATTTATATATAATTAGGTATGTATGCATATACTAGGTATGTACGTATTTTATGTATTGGTTGCATGTATGTATATATATTTTCTTTGGATATACATATATATATAAATGTATATATTTTTTTTACTTATCGGAAGCTATTTAAAATGGCACTGCAGTAATTTTGTTTATATTCCTATATATAAGGTGGGAAAATCAATTAGAATTAGGGCTAGAACGCTTCCCTTGACATAGATCGTGTTAGCCGATGCCAGACGAAGCTAAAATACCCCACTCACTATTCATCCTATACGTCACTATTCTTTAACAATCTGAATTTTTAATAACGCATACAAGTTATGTTTTCGTATACGTAATTGTGCTCCTTCAATTATCATTTAAGTTATTCATTATTAAAATATATGGTACTTGAATATTGCATTAAAAGCTTAGTGATGTCCATCATTATTATTCTTTTGTGTGTATATATGTGTGTATAATAGTCTTTTTAAAAACCGTTCATATTGCGTGTTCTCCTTTTGTGTTTATCTTTATCATTTTTAACATTTTGCCGTGCAAGTATTGTTAGTTTAAAATTCAATTTGCAAATGTGCTTTGCTAATGTTCCCCCAAAATGTGTCTCACATGTCGCTTGTGTTGCTCAATGTTGTTCTGAAATATTTTACTTATTAAAAATATTCTTCATAAATATAGCTAGAAATATATATATATAGTTAGCATAGTTGAGTTAATGCGTGGTAAAGATATTTGGCGAATGTATAGATACTGTTTATAAGATTAGGTAATTTTGCCTTTCACCTTAGCTGAGTTTTAAAATATGATTTTTTTTTTTTTTTTTTTTTTTTTTTTGTTTTTTTTGTATTTTTTTTAACTTTTTATATTTTTTGTTTTTTTTTTTTTTTTTTTCGTCTATTTACTTTGGTAAAATTTAATATTATCGGATTTGCGTGGGAAGCGTTCGATTTTGGTTCCATTACATTTCGTTTTATTCAATTCATTTGATACATTTAATTTCTTAAATTTGTAAACAACATTAAATGTCTGATGTTTCTGAGCTTGTATTGTATTTAGAAAAAAATATCTTTTAACTGATAATACGAAAAAGCTTTGTGGAAAATCTTTAAAATTTCTTTTTTGTTATTTTAAAACGCCATTCAGTTTGCTCGTAAAAGCGTTAAAACATTAAAGTAAAAATATATTTATAATTTTTGTTATTAAGTACCAATTTTGGCCTGGGTGATTCCCCTGAATAGCCTTAAAAATGTTTGATTTTAAAAGTATTTAATTCCCTTTTTAATGTAGTTAGTAAAAGTATATAAATTTTAGTTATTTAAAAGTTAAGCATTTCTGTATGTCGTAGTGTGAGTGGACATATTTCTATGACCGGATGTGATTTACACAATCGAAATTGATTTGCATTGCTTGAGTATTTCTTAATTTCTTTTGAGCAGTTAAAAACGCTTGTTTAAATTGTTTATAGTTTAGTATTGTTTGTTCTTGCTACAATAAAATGGTGCTGCCTGCCACAGCACTCGTCTTACAGTTTTGGTAAGAAATCAATTAAGAAAAACAAGTTGTCTTGTTCATCGAATTGTTGTTTGTTGGGTATATAAGTCTTAGAATTACATATAATTATATTATAATTCAGCTAAAGCACCATTTTATGTATATTTATATATATATATATCTTTTAATATATACAATTTATTATCTAGTTAAAGGTATATGTTCATTATATGTATACGTGTGTATATATGTATATGTTCATTCGCTTTCGTTTAAGTTGATTATTTGGTTTCTGTTTTTTGTTATGAAATATCATGAGATTGGTAAATATATGAATTTCGAACTTTGTTGTATATGTTCATATTCCATTCCGCGTATATTTCCTTTTTGATGACGCCTGATTTTTTTTCTCATTATATATACACTTGGATTAAGAGATATTTAGTGGTATGCATGTATATATAAGGTTTAATAAATATGTTCGTAAGTATGTATAAGCAATCTGATTTGTTGTTTTTGTTAAGCGATTTTCTATCATTTGTGTCGGTGAATTGCTGTTTACTTTATAGGTTTTCCTGAAGGCATTAACTATGTATGGGCGTTTTTGGTTATAATTACTATATATTAAGTGTACTATATAATAACTATACGGAATAATTGTCTAGCATTTATAGTTAATTACTTACATCAGCTAAATGTAGTTATTGCCGACCAAAATATATTTTACAACTGATCAAGTTTCTAGGCAAAATAAACTAATCTAGGCGTTACAAAAGAAACCGTTATACTAAGAGGCATCCAAGTTTACCCTAAAACCCGCGTTTCTTTCAGATTTGTATTAATTAAAAATTGCTTATTGTTGTGTAGGTCCGTTAAAAAACTAAACAAATTCAACTAGTTGCATGGCAGCTATATTAACATTTGTTTCTTTCGCGCTATTTGAAGTCTACCATAAAATCCCTGTAGGTTATTTATGTGTGAGCAGTTATTCTCGTACATTACGTCCACAAAAAATATTAGGCAAAACAAAATAGTGATTACAAAAAAAAAATAATAATCTTATTGCCCTATTCGCATTCATATATTTAATTAACAATTGTTAAATCGATTGCAACCAGTTGGTATATATATTAAATAGTTTATATTTGCTTAGTTTCTGATTTTGAAATACGCAATTTGCGCTTTCATAATTAATATTTGGAGTATTTTAGTTTCATGATAAAGTAATTTATATTTTGATTGTATTTATGCTTAAATTCGTTTGAATTTAATATTTGATAATCGACTAACTGGCAAGTATCAGCATGGGAAGCGCAAAGTTAGTGTTGCTTAAGCATTTAAGGGTAGGCATTTAAAGATAATACGAATTTTGAAAACAATTTGTTTTGCTATATGTATATATTTGTTTGAAATAGTATATATTTTAGGCATGTGTACAAAATATAATATATTGGTTTTAAATTAAGGCGTTCTTTAAGTACAATATGTAATGGTTTGTTATTACATACGGAGCATCGAGATTCGTTCTCAAAATACATGAAAAATAATGTAAGACATAAATAATAGAAACAAAGTTTTTAGCTTTAAAACTAGTTTAGCCAAAAGAGGGCCAAAAAGAAAAACAAAATTCAACAATCAATGTAAATTTTCAACAAAAAAATTCAATAAATCTACGAACACAAACTAAACATAGCTTTATAACAAATTCAGTGTGACAAAACTTAAGATCAATATATAAATTCGCAATTTTTAAATCGTATTTAAAAATTAGAATTTGAATTAACGATTAACGGACAAATCCAAAAAAGAATATTTTGCCTTGGCTAATAAAAAAGAAGCTAAAAAATTTCTGATTAATAGCACAAAAACAAAATATATAAACTTAACGTTGAAAAAAAAAACTAAACAGAAAATATACTTGTGCAGTTTCCAGAAAGGCATAGTCTTAATTAGATAAATACGGTATGCAAAATAGAGCTTTCTTAGCCAAAATAGAAAAACGTAATTGATGAAATGGCCATTTCAAGTAGCTGGGAGTTTCGTTTAGCATTCGAATACCCGATTTAGATGCTGATATGTAAGCATGATTATCAAAAAATATGATGTATACGAGTTTGATTATGTGAGAAATGCTCGTGATAAGCCCAAATGAAAAAATATGTACATGTACATATACTTAATATTGTACTGTTTAAGTAAATACATCAAAGATATATGTGTAACTTTACAAGGTTCATTGTGAATGGGTGTGCAACACAAATAATTTTCGTCCAAATATGAACATCCGGAAAGGTTATGCTTCTTGTTGCCTAAAATTGCAAAAATTTTGTATAACTTAAAATTCAAAAATTACATCCCATGATGAACATATTTATGGAACTATGTTAAAACGGCTTGCTAAAAGTGCGTACGAAGTATGAAGAAAACACACACTTAAATTGTCGGCTAATGTTGCTGTTGCTGAAATGTGTACAATGAGTTGGCCGCAGAGTTGGTGGCGCCAGCATTTGACAAGAGGTTCAAGTTGCTAGTCTGCTGATTGACATGTTGCTGAAGCTGAATACGTTTTTGATGATGATGCTGCTGCTGCTGCTGGCTGCTGCTGCTGATGTTGTTGCTGCTGCTGTTGCTGCTGCTGCTGCTGCTGCTGGTGGTGTTGTTGGCTATGATGTTTTTGTTGTTCCAGCTTTTGATCTATATTCAAACGGTTGCCCGAGGATGCCAACGAAATTGTCGATGAAGACGTTGACGGCCCAATACCCACAAGGGTTTGCGACTTCGAGTTACGTGTCAAAGGCTTGTGATTTTTTATAATTTCACAGCTGTGCTGCCATTGCCAACAGCTGCGGCAAAAATAGCTGCAACAGATAGACATATTTAGTTGATCAAAATAGGGGGTTTCCTCATTTTGTTGCTTTATACATACCGAAAACAGGATAATTCGCGACAATAGTATGGCCCATGTTGGACACCGCAAATGGAGCACAATGCATCTTCCAGATACGGATCCACCTGAACTTTCTTTGTAAATTTAGTGGTGCGAATTTCAATAAAGGCTGCTGACACAGCTTTCATATACGACCGAAAATTACTGAAAGTGACGCGTCCTGAGCCAATTGGATATTTGTACTTATCCGTGTCAATGCCAGCATAGAGAACACCATCAAATAAATCCTCCATAATTGTGGCCAAGCCCTCAGCAGTAAGTTTGCCGTGCAAGGCGCCCACGAAAACCGTTTTAGTGGGATCCAATTTCTGTGAACTGGAACGCACATAATTGGAATCAGCTATTATCCAGGGTATTACTTCAACCTATTTAAAACACAAATATTAAAATATTGCACTACAAATATGTGCCAATTGAACTTACATCCTTCGACTTAATGCGTCGAGAGGAAATTTTAAAAAAATAATTGCTGCCACTATGCGAATCATCTACCTGCAATACGCAAGCTGATAGCAAGGCTTTCACCTGCTTATCCGATTCGAATATAATGTAGACATAACCTTTGGGTTGTGCCGCCTGCTGTTCCTTACCCGGCCATTCCACTCTGATACGTAAAAATGAATGAATTATGCGTTTAAAGATTTTTTTGTAGGAGCTCAATACTTACTTAATGGAACCAAAGGGCTTGAAGATCTGTATTAATGATTGCTCACTGATATCCCACGGAATACCGCCCAAGAAAACTTTGGGCGAATAGTTTAACATACGATGCGAACGTGGCGGCAATTGGCCGCTCCAAGTGCATGTTGCTTCACATATTGCTGCCGAGCTCTTATAGAACTTGGCAACACGATCCAGATGCCAATCACTGGCATTGCCAATGGAACTCGGTGTCAAACCCACGCTGTTGTTGTCAGCACCACCACCCACTAGATTGCCCAAACTGGCCGTTGAGGTGTTAATACTGTTTGAGCTGCCGACAGCAGGCAAATTGCTCGCATAGCTTTGTAACAGTTGGTTAAGCAAAGGCATTTGCTGCGTTTGAGCTTGCAGCAACTTGAGTGTATTGATGCGCTGCAGATTCTGCAGCTTTGCCAGCTCCATGTCAACAATGGAAAAGTTCTCTAGACTACACTGATTCAAGCAATCATTGCTGCTCAAATCAAAATTCTGTTGCGATCCATTCAACAGCTGTGATTCGTAGTTTCGATTAATGTTGGTGAATTGCTGCTGCTGTTGCTGCTGGGCATGTTGTTGTTGTTGTTGAAGCTGCTGCTGTTGTAGCTGCTTCTGTTGATGATGATGTTGTTGTTGTTGTTGTTGTAGCTGCTTTTGCTGTTGCTGTAACTGATGCTGCTGCTGCTGTTGAAAATGTTGCTGCTGCTGCTGTTGCTGTTGCTGCAAAGAAGTCAGCTTATTGCTATTCACTGAGAGCAGATTCTACAAAAAACGAAAAATTTGATCAAATCCCACACCTTTGCCTTGACGGACACTACTCACAATCATGTCCAACAGATTTGGCTCGTTAAAGGACTGATTGCTGTTTTGGCTTTCCGGTGAATTGGAGCGAGTGGATGCATTCTGTAGATTCAGTCCGAGATTGCCGCTGTTAGAACTGTTCAAGTTGCTGTAGCTCTGCTGCTGATAAAGCATGTTTATCGAATCCAACGAAAGGCCATTAGCGCTGGAGGAATTGCTGCTATCACTGCAAATAGTGTGGGGAATTGTGTGAGTATGGCGATTGGTTCGTCAAAAATGAAATGGGTGCCGCATCGTTACCTGACTAAAGGTGAACTGTGAAAGGAGCGATTGTAAATAGATGAAGGCGTACTTGGCGATAAGGGTGCAGAGCAATCGAAGCTGATGTTTGATCTTTGGAAAGCCTTAAGTGGGTTACTTTGTGCAACATTTTCAAACTAAGTTCGCCAATTCACCCAAAAAAGAAATAAATTAAATTGAAAAAAATTACACACACATAGTAAAAAGAGACGTAGAGAGCGAGACAACAGAGAGGGGAAAGAGAGAAAGGGAAAGAGTAGGACACACACAAACACACACACACAACATAGAATTCAATCAAAAATCATAAGACGTTTTATATGCAGTCCACGAGCGTTGGTTAAGTACCAGTACAGAGAGACGCAAAGACACAAGCAAAAAAGTTAGATAGTAGTTGGTGCAAATTCAGTGCAATTACAATATAGTACAAGATACATGTTCGACAGACGTGTGCGCTTGCAACTTACCTGAAAGTAATCAAAACTTGACTTGGTGCCTGGCGAGGCCGAAGACTGAGTTGAGCTCGGTGTCAATGGGGCATAGGACACTGCAGTCGCCGACATTTGACCGCAATCGCCAGTGGCAGCGACAGCGGCAGCTGCAGCAGTCGCCGAATTGCCAAGTAGCAAGTTATTAACGCCGCTGCTGCTGCTGCTGCCGTTACCTCCGGCGCCGCTTGCAATGCCTGCTGCCGTTGTTGCTACTTTTGTTGGGGCTGGTGCTGTTGTTGCCTGGGCTGCGATTGCAGGGCCGCTGCCGCCACATAAACCAAGCAGATCGTTCAGTGTGATTGGATCTGCAAAATAGTCGCCAGTCAAAATTATATACTTATAAAGGAACACATATAATTGCTTATATATATATATACATATATATATGCATGTATGAATAATGTCAACAGTTATCGTCTACTTGGCACAGCCATCAATAAATCAAACAAAACTACAGCAGCAACTACTGGCAAGAACTACAAGCACAAATACGACATTGAACAGCCATTTTCTAGTTGGTTTTTTTTTTTTTTGCATATCTTGTAGCAATTCTTTCAAGCGTTTTGCAAATATTCAAAATGCCGCTAATAAATTAGGGGAAAATATGCCGAGTTGGATCCTTCGCATTTGCCGAGCTCCGAAACGAAGTCCTTTTGGCACTGAGCAGCCCAAATAGTCGGCAACTTACTGCAATTGCATTGGCTTGCGTTATTGTTGCTGCTCGCATTGTTGTCGTATGCCAAGTTCTGCATGCCATCGCCATCACCAAGGTTCTCGTCAATGGTGATGCTGGGTGATTTGCTGGTGGTGCTGCTGGTTTTGTTGCCATTGGTGTTACTGCCGATAGCTTTGCCGTCATAGTTGATGCCAAATTCAAATGTCTCCTGCGTGGGCGACCCACTTGGCAGAGCACTTGGCGACGTTCTCATATATAGTTCCTCAATTCCCAACATGGTTTCAAGTTTCTTGCTGTTCTGATGGTCTGGAAATCTGAAATGCTCAAATGCTGTGTTGCTCGGGTTGCGTGTACTTCACACACACGTAATTTGGTATTTATATATTTAAAATTTAACTATTACATGAACAAATTTCTGCGCTTCCTTGCCAATGGCAATTGGGAGTGTACACTTATAATGCAATTTATACAAGGATCTTCGATACTAGTTTAAACTACTTTTAACAGTATAAATAATTATAATAATTTCACTATCGAAGGATATTTGTATTCCAACTTCAAAAGGTAAAAAATGACTGAAATTTATAAGTCCGTTTGCCAGACTCCAAACAAAGTTGACAAGAAAATACCAGTACCGGACTAAAATGAATTTACAACCAAATATAATTCTAAACCATGACAACATTTCCCACGGCAACCTAAATTAAACTAAATTAAAATCGAAAACTATTTAACAACTGACAGTTTGCCATGCATATTACGTATATGTATTTCAAATATTCAAATCGTTTCAATAAAAACCGAGTTCAATAAACTAAAAGAAACCCATGTTTCGTACGTACCATTTATAAATGATATGAGTCCATCGCTGGCATCGGCGCGTCTGCCCAGCAGATCCTGCTGCTGATGTTGATGCTGTTCCAGTATTGAGCTAATCGAATGCTTTTGCAGTAAATCGCTGGCGCTGGCGCCGCTCAAGGCACGCATATTGCCGCCGGCAGCAGTGCAATCTGACGTCTCGTACTGCAAGGATAAAAATTTGAATAGTAATAAAAGCGGGCGCCAATCAAATTTCCTACGGCCATGTGTTGGCGGCAGGCAACAACAATTGTGGTAGAGACATGCACATATATGTACGTATATACACATACATTTACACATATGCAGCGTATTGCCATTTAAGTCAACCAAATATTGTGGCAACTAATGAATCGTTTATCTTTTGCATTTCTTGCCACATGACGGCGAGAGACGTCGCAACAACATAACATAAGTTGGCAAGTCAACCGCACGAAGACACCCACAAGGCAGCCAGCAAACAGGCAGACAGTGCAAGAATAGACAGAAGTAGGATCCACGCCAACCACAGTCACAGTCACAGTAACAGCCACAGCTATTGCCCATCGCAGCCACCTCACGCCCCCCGCCCGCAAGCAGACATGCTCTCTGGCTCGACAAAAGTACACTCGAGCATTCGGCGCAATTAAAAGCGCATCAAGTGTCAGTGGAGCACACTTAAAAATGCCAAATTAGTGCAAATATTGTTATCAGGCACTCACCAAACAATTTAGCGCAAAATGGCGTACAACTCATTATGTGGGGATTAATGCAGGACAGACGAGCCCTGATAGATGTTCAACAAAAATAACAGCAAAGGTTTAGTTGATGCAAATGGGTGTTGGAAGCTGAGGATATGTGTTTTAACTTAGGATTAATACAGAAAATATTTAAATGTAAATACTCGTTCCTAAGAAAAAGAGCTGATATAAAATTGATCTCATGATATATAAATATAACTGCACAAGTTTCTGCACTCTTAAAGTTTCCTATTCTAGTTCGCAGGACTACAAAGACAGGCAGCATTCTTGCCACTTATTAAATGCCATCCACAACGCAGATGAACCTATGTGGCAAGTTTTTAAATGGAAGTCAGCCAACGCGTACTTACTTTTTGTCAACTTGTCACAACTATGTTAAGTACAAAACTTGCTATGGATTTAAAAATTGAATGACAACTTGATGAAGGTACGTGAAAAGTCGGAAATAGCATGAGCATACTCGCACACGCACAGGAAGCAAACACACACTATACACACACAAACACAACCAGTGCGAATGTAAGTCGATGTGTAGACTGCTAGTGGACAACCAGCTGAAAGGCGGCATTGTCGTTGCCTGTTGACACATTTACCATGGTCTACGTATGGAGATTTCACAGTTTGTTACCAGCCTACGATGAAAACGGCGTCAATGAATACAAATTACAAAAAGTCTTCAAGCTGTTTTTTTTAATTTTAAGGCCACGTTTGTGTTCACATCCGTCATACGAGAGGCTTTTGCTTCCGGAAAGAACAGTCTAAAGCAACTAGTTAGTGTTTCTTATGTAATTCATATATGTTATCTTTTTTCTTTTGACAAGCAGTTATTTTTCTTTTTAGGGATAGCACAGCTGTTTCGAAATTGGCTAATGTATATAAAAAAAAAAGTGCAAATAAGGTGGCAACAAGTTATTTGTATTTAAAATAAAATAAAATTCCTTACGTAGCAAATTTTTAAATTTCGTTGCAAAACGCATGGCCTAGTTAACGTATCCTTACATTGACAATAAAACCCATAAACTGGAAAATTGAATACGACAAAAAATCTTAACCACTTGCCACATTTACGAGAATAACACCCCGTGCGCCGGACATTTACTTCAACCCATGGACATCCTGTCCAACCGCATTGCCATTGCCATTGCCCTTTGTTTGTCTTTGACGTCAAGGATTTTCCAAATTTGATTCAATGGTGTTGCTGTGGTGGTTGTTGTGCTTGACTCCACGCTGATGCTTGGCTGCTAATGCTAAGATTGCCCCATGAAGATATTCGAAATCACTTCGCGTTCGAGAGTATAGACGCCAAGGAGCAGCCATCGAGCATCAGCACTATAACTCAGTAGTTATTTATCCAGTGTCCATTCGACTTGGCTTCTGTACATTTGCTTGCCAGTTTCATCTTCATCGCTTTTCTGTGCGTCTTTTCTAAGGGGGAATGTCTTTTCTTTCCTTTACTTTTTTTTTCTTTTTGGCAACCGCTTGACTGGAATCGGAATGTTCTGGGCTGCATTTAAGTGCATATGTGCAGCACACAGAGAGTTCCCGGCAACGTCTCTGTTGGCTGTTTGAGAAAATTACAAGTTTCCGCTTTCAGAAGTCTTACAAATTATTATGTTTGCATCGTTTACAACACTTATTAGATGTTGCTGCCCCTGGTGCTCGCTACGGCTGCTAGGTCAGTCCCGTCGTTGTCGGTTCTGGCCAAAAGGGTTTGACATTAAAATTTGATGGCATGTAGTGATAAGCGCCCGTTGACGATGACGTCCTTGTTGTCGTCGTCGCTGTTCAATACGATTCGGTTCGATACGATACACTACGATGCAATGCGATTCAAGTCACTCCTCCCCCTCATTCGGCCCTCCAGTGGCCAGCAAAGCGCAAAAGGTTAATGCACAGATGTAATTTTTTATGGCCGATTACATGTTGCAAACTTGGGAACAGAGGCAGTCCATAAAGAATAAAAGTTATTGGCAAATACATTTGAATTTACTTTGCTTATAGATTGCGGCCAAACATCGTGTTATGTAAAGTGTTCAAGTTTAGGTTCTTAAGTGAGTGATAATGGCTACACGACAGCAATCAGTTTATATATAAATCTGATATTTTGTAAGTCCGTTTAACAATCAAATTTTTTGTTTTATGTGTGTTTGCTTAAAATTTTATGAAGCACAGTATCGCATCCAAATTTAAACATTGTCGGGTTAAAAATTAGATAATCTGCTCTATATGAAGACTTATGTAGAATCATACAGCAAGCTTATTTTTTATATCGCTAAAGTAAAACAAGTTAGAAGGCTTTAGTCGGGAACGACCGACTAGGAATTACCCTAAACTCTGTCTTTACAAGCATTTTAACCCATTACATACACAAACTCACACATATGTACATACACAAGAACGCCCCACTATGACAACTTTATTCTTATTTAATTCCTAAACTATAAATATAACCTTTTTACCCATTTTTTATAGGTTCAAGGTATAAAAATACCTTTGAGTTAAAAAAAACGAAACAATTGCCTTTTTGTGTTTGTCACTCAACGCGAAAAAGTACAAAATCTGAATTTAAGTAATACAACTATTTTCAGCTCTTAATGTTATTGTTACTGTTATTATTAATCAGTTATTATATATTTTAAATATTCGTATAAAATTTGGTTACAACAATCTAACCTTCTACAATAGCCAGTTTTATGATTGTCAGCTAAGACAATAGTTCATCCATATACTATTCACCTGCCGTGGGACTCTAACCCGGATCCTGTCCAGTTGTCTTACAGAATGTACGTCACTTTAACAAATTCTACCAATGACTGCAGTCTTTTGTCCGTTTAACTTGTCCTTTCATTATGGTAAGTGGCAAGCGCCAACAATTGTGTAGCTGCGCGCCTTTCGATCATACTTGATATTTGATGACTTCCTACCTGTTTTGTTATTACATGCACCTGACAATGTCTCTGTCGCTTATCTCTGCTTTCAGTTTAGGCCAACAATTGAGCGTTTAATATTGCAAATTAAAAAGCACTGCAACATACACTTACAGCACAAGGACATAATTCTACTCCAGCCAAGTTACAGGGCGGCAACTGTGTGGGCGTAGGCGTAGGCGTAATCGATTGGATAGGATTCAGATGCCTGCAGGATATATGAACACAATGCCAGGCCTAACGCTGTGGCAGTGGCACGTAATTGCAGTGCGCCTACAAGTATGCAACACGCGCCCACACAGCAGACAGTTGCAGCAAGCGGCAAGCAGCCTTTGTTGTATCTGGTGCATTCCCTGTGTGTGTGTGTGTGTGTGTGTGTGGGTGTGTGCGTATACTTCGTGTTGTGCTTTTCATGGAGATGCCATTGCCGGGGCAAATTAAATTGAGTTGCATGTTAAATGTCATTTCATCAGCAGTACTTGATTTCTGCCTTGACACGATGTCGCTTAATATATGCATATGGCAAGTGTATGCCACACACCACACAGACACGCCCACATACACGCGCACTTTGAATGCAAAGCATTAAATGATGCTTTGCACGAACTATCAAACAGTTGCAGCAAGCTCTGCCGCTGCCCATACCCCAGTATCCATTTAATAACAATATCGTAATTCAAACAACTCTCTGACAGTGCAGTGTCCCGTTCACATGGGCGTAGGATACCGACGACGACGACGACGATGCCAACGTGGACGACAAACAATGGAAAAGCAAGCATAGCGACATTTCAGTTTCAACGGCAACATTTCCGATGTGCGCTTTTGTTGCCGTTGTCGTTGTTATTGTTTTAGTGAGTGGAGCGAGTGCGAGAGATAGAGACAAGGAGAAAGCAGACAATTTTTTAAACAGCCGTCAACAGGCATTCAATTTGGGTGTGTGCGTGTGTTGCCTGTTCGAAAGAACGTGTGTGCATGTGTATGTGAGTGCTAAGTGGAAATAAAACACGCGCTTTTTGCGCACTGCATTATCTGTGCGAGTTGAGCTGCATTGGATCGCTCACAACAGGGCGTATGATGCATATTTTCATACCCCTTGGTATATGGTACAAAAGGGTTTATTAGCTATAGCAGCAACAAGTCACCAGCAAGTACATTTACTACTAACATTTAATAAATTCATAAATGTATACATATTCATTAAATTTAAAACATATACAGTAAACAGTGTATATAAGCAACCTCTTCACAAGAAACATTCTATCGTACCAACTTTTGCATTAGCAACTTATTTAATTCCAAAATTTCATTTCATTTTAACTTATTTTTTCATCGATCAACGAAATAAAACTTGATAAACTTTAAATAAAAATATTGGTAAACTTTTGAGAATGTTGTAGTCGGGTTTAACTGACAACGCAATACTTGTTCTTAGTGTTATAACAGGCAATATATCTACCCTAGAATTATTTATACACTGCAGAATCAATCTAGAGGACAGAAACTCAATATGGCATCAAACATGCAAATTGGTTTAGTTTCGTCAAAGTTATGGGAGTTTGAAATATGGGATCTATGAATCCGAGAGCTTTTTATATGTCTGTCAATAATAATCTTCACTTTTTATCTGACAATAATTATCACGAGTAGTACGTTTACATGGATGAACAGCAAGACGGAAATTGAATATTTCAATATTCACTTTGCTTCGTGAACGAAGGTTTCAATAGGTTTCAAAGGCAGAATGAATTGTACAGTTCTTTCAATTAATGAATTAATGTCCTATATACATATGTAAAGTGCGAAAAATATATTTCGGGTTTTCTCATACAATCAATACTAATTTTTAATATATTTTATTCAATATATTTTACTAACAGTTTTATCATTCATTATTCTCTTTAACCGATATCTATTTTTTATTTGTTGATAGGATAAACAGGATATTTAATAGTCGAGTATTTGTATAAACAAGATTTATACTTTGTGTTCTTTTTTGAGCAGCATAACTTTTTCATGCCTATTTAAAAAGCAACAAACTCCGCTTTGCATGGTGCCTTTTGTGGTTGCGTTTATTGTTTTTGTACATTGCTGTTTTGCGTCTTATTTTCTTTGGCTGCACTTTAGCTGGTTTTTTAATGATAACGCACAACAGCATTGTTCCTGCTACTCCCACGCATGGCATCATGCACTGCATGCTGGGTGGGAGTGTGCGACGGGGATGTCTGCCAAAGTAAATTCAATTGAATTTTTGCAATTTTTAATGCCAACGCTTCACATTGCATTGCACTGGCTACGCCCAGTCAAGCCCGCCACACCGCCAAGCAGACAATCCACGTAACCTCAGGCGGCCCACCGCAAAATGCGTCGCATTTTTTATATCCAACTGGCTGGCGGCGGGCGTGTGATTTGCTTGGTATCGACATTTTAATGATGTGCCTCGGGGCGCTTTCGCCGCCATTGTGAGGACTCTACGAGACCGCCGTCTTGCACCATTCGCCATTTGTACGACACCAACGAAGAGGGCGACTGGCGCAAAGCATTCCAAGACATTCCTCTGTCCATCGCCATCGCTATAGCCATAGTCGCTAAGCTGTCAGGCTGGTGGCTGCCTTTTGTTAGAGGAAAAACTCAAGTATATACAATCGTACATACGTACATATATAGCATTGTATATATACATATGTATATTGGTAACTGCAAATGCTTAGCACGAAATGATTCGTTTTTATTCATTTGGTTTCGTTTTGTATAATGCCAATGATTTGCCTATTGAGAATTAAGAAAGACGACTAATAACTGGCAACTGCAGGCAACGAATTTGATTCGAGAAAAAAAGGCAATTTTAAAGGACTTTTGGTACTTTCTTCGGTAACAAACTGGAAACTATATAGCTAATCATCCTGACAGTTCTAAGCTGTGAAAAGGTGCAATTGCCAAATAGCAAAAAATTCGATAAAGCTTTTCAGATTTTCTAGTAAGTCCATTTTGGATTCAGTAAATACTATGTTATGTCCTTTCACAATGCTGGATATAAACTGTGTCACAGCAGGCTATGATGAGCAAAAGCAAAAGGAACTTTGCAAATAAAATGTTGTACAAACGACAAATGTACTTTATTTATAGGCGTTTTTAACAGCAGGCCAGCGGCACATAAATAAAATATATTACATAATACATATAAATAAAACGTCGGGTAAAGGAAATGAAATAATATAAAGTATACGCCACACTGGCACAGGAAGCATTACTGCATGAAGGAGTCACTTTTTTAGCCATTACCAGCAAATAAATATGAATAAATATACATATACATACATACATGTACATATATAAATATAGATATATGTATGTATAAATATGCATTTTTATATTAGGACAACAACAATGGTTTGTTATACTCTTCCCCTTATAAGCCCCTTGCCCATCAATGAGAATGCCGCTTACACGACAAAATTGACATTTTGCATTTACTTATTTTTACTATCCACATTTTTTTTTCTTTTTCTTTTTTGCAGCCACAATAAAATGAGAAGAAAAATTGCATAATAACCCCTTTGAAATCGTCGGATTATCCTTAAATATTTGTGTAAACATTGTAACAAATGCACAGCCTCCATTGTCAGGCCGTGCAGCCCCCGCCCCATTGACATAGGTGCCCCGCAGTCTTCCCGGCCGTCCTTAAATGGCTGAATGATGAGCAATAGACGGGGCCTGTTACAGTCGACAATGAGTAACTTTGTAGCGTGGCTTTCGGCTGAATGACAGACGATGATGCAGAACAGAGGCAAACAGGGAGAGAGAGAGAGAGAGAGACAGATAAGCGATGATGAGACGCTTACGCATGCAACAATAGCAATGCAAATGGAGACAGTCGAAGGCGTCTTACAGTACAATTACACATTCAAACATACAAACACATATTGACAGGACTTTAGGACCGTTTAAGCATGACAGCCACGGGTAACATGTGCGTAAGCCGTGTCATAGTAGTAAGTATATTATAATGATTACATGTGTGTCACTTGACTAGGCAATGACGAGGGAGGAATGCAGCCACCACTGGGCTGAAGACGCCGAAAGAAGTGACAATTTGGACAGGGGATTACTGGAAATAGACTGAGCTGACATAACATTTAGCAGTATGTCACATTTTAAAGATATCGACAATGAAATTAAATTGCCAATCCTTATTGACTTGGAGGAGGAAAAACAATAATTGTATCAATGTAAAGTTTATGGAGCTATATATTTGTGATGTATATATGTATTTAATAATTTACAACATTATAAAACCAGAAAATAAATGTATAACACGAAAAATAAATATTTTTTGGCCCAAATATTTAGTTATAAATATTACCTTTCACATTTTTATAGAATAAAATTGACTTTTTGTAAAAATAATTATACTTTCAATATTAATGCAACAACTTGACATATGCCAACGAACCAAGCCGACTCAATTTTACGTCATCTTCTTGAACATTGTTGAGAATGAATGATGTTGAGAATTGAGCAATGAAGCGACATTTTTATACAATAAGAAATTTGTTATCATTATGCCTATCGTAGTTAAATTACAACATTCAATTCGGTTTGTTGTTTTAATATTTTAATTTTTCTGGGCACCCAGGATACCTCTATTGCTTATCATTGAAAGGACTGGGCAGAAGTCTAAGCCATCATCTGTCATAGGTCTTTGTTACCTAATTAAATTGTCTGATTTAAATGAATTAAAAATATATGAAAGCGCAGAAAATTAAATCACGCAACTATTTTGCGCAACAAAGAGTACAATTAAATGCCTTCCATGCGCGCACACTCTTCGACACTGGCACACCCAGACACCCACATAGAGACAAATAGGCAGACTGACAGACAGCTTGGATGGAGGCGTTGCACTGTCTAGGCACTGGCGCTATGAACAAACGCCGCAAGCTTAATCGAATTTCGCTACTCATAATGTGCAACAGACAACAAGAGTTGCGGAGAAGGACCGCATTTAGTAGTTCTGAAAGAAGCAGGAGCTGAATATTGGCGCACCGCACCGCTATATGGCGTATAAAGTTAAACACTAATCTGATTAGGATCATCCCAAGTACTATTACCATAGTGCCAGTCAGTGGGAAGAGTTAAGCCGTATCGCACCATAAATATACACAATCATATTAAGGTGCAAAACGTTACCGTAGAGGACCAACTTGCAGTGGGGATTATGGTGGTGTTAGTGATTGTAGGGCGTGGAACTGCGTTAAAACCAGCTGATGCGCTCTGGTTCTCTTGCTCAACTGGGAGTCCGAACGTGAGCGGCTCAATTACGGCTAAAGCCATGCGGTTCGGTTCGGCTGGGAGTGCGAATGGGTTTTATTATTATTTACATACCTGTTGCAGCAGGGGCATTGTTTTGAATAAAAATTCCAATTTCCACACTTGTATTTCACGTTGCCGTTAGCCGTGTCGTGCGCTCGCTCCTTCTCGTCGTTGTCGTTGGCGTTGTGGTCGCCTGTCGTCGGCTACAGCATCGGCTGCCGGATAAGCTGACAAAGCGGCAAAACAGATGTCGACACTTCCGTATGCTCGCGCCTCTTGGTCTCTTCTTGTGCTGGCCAACGGCAACAGCACCAGGACACAGCTCTAAGCAACGTTTCTCACTTGCTCTCAGTCAGTTCGCCTCTCTCTCTCTCTCTCTCTCTATCGCTCTCTCACTGTTGGCGCTCTCTGGGCATATGCTCAATGGTTCGTGCTGCGCAGCGTGTCCTTTATTTGAGTTAGGTTCGATCTGATGATGCGGCTGCCCAAAAATGTTGTCTAGTCTGCCTCAGGCTAACATGTTTGCCGGCCAAAATGGTTTGCTTAGTTTTTCTAGTTGTTGCTGCCGATAATGTTCTTGTTGTTGTTGTTATTACAAGAGGATTTGGCACCACTCGGCGCTTCACTATGCAGAAAGCAGGCAGTTGCGACGGCCGTATCAGCTGACGCAAACAGTCATCGATTCATTATTTCTTGTCAATGATGAAATTCTTGTGATACACCCTATTGAAATGAACGGAAGAACAGAACAATTATAAATAAGTATATAAACAGCAAATAAGTTTCAAAAAGTATCTAATAAATATAAGTAAACTTAAATGTAGATTTGCGTGTTTTATATATGTATGTTTACAGATATATAATGTTAGGGCAACACATTAATTAAAATTGTTGTATAATTTGCTAAAGTTGAACATAAATTAAGAAATGTGTATTATTTTAACAATTTCCATTTTATTGTTTCTAATTCTTTTCTTCTTGTAAAAAAAAAAAATAAAAGCATATTAAATTTTCTTTCAACAGTTTATATAGCTTCTTAGAGCTAGAATTTTGGACTAAAAGTTGGTTGTAAGATTTAAATAAGTGTTTAAGTGTTAAATTTTAGAAAAACACAAAGAATAATTTAATTAATATGTAAAATAATCTTACAATTAACGATTTTATTTATTTAATTAATTTAAACCATTAACGATGTTGTTTGCATAGTTTTCTTTTTAATAAATCAGACTTACTTATTGATAACGTAACCAATTTTAGTGGATTGTACAAATATCGAACTTGATGTTAAAATTAAGTAAAGCTTACACAATTATATTGGAAAATGTTTCTGTTCTATTTTAATAATGAGTTTCAAGGGTTTACTTAATGCGTTTAAGCTCCCCTTCCCCAAGTCTAAAATCCTAAAGCAAACACACACACACACGCACACGCACACTATTCAAACAGTCAAAATGAGTTCACTTAAGCGTTAAACGCTGTAAATCGATCAAGGCGTATCCCCGCAAACATAACTGTAATTAACCAATTTCCGCAATGCCTCCCTCGTTCGCTTACAACTTCAAATTGCTTTAAAGTGCTTTCGTGCGAGCGACTGGTCCATAATTTTGTCGTTATCAGTAATTATATTAATTTATATATATATATACATATATGTGTATATATATATTTTTTTTGTGTTTTACATAGTTTAAAATTATGATGGACTAAAATGGACACGGCACTCAAAGAGGCAAGAGGTGTGTTGATGTCTGTGTATGTATAGGTGTGTGTGTGTGTCATACGTCTCGGCCGTGTGCGTGTGCCAGCGGCTGTAATCCTTTTGAGAAACAGGAAGCGAAGCTATTATTAGAACCATAAATCAGCATGAAATGAGCAGAACGCCGCAGAACCAGCAACAACAATGAGTGAGCGCCAACGGAGCTTGGGTAGTTTCTGTTCTTGTTCTTTTTGTTGTTGTTATTGCCGTGGTCCTCTCTGTGCGTATTCGTAGTTGTAAAAAGTGGTCGACTAGTAGGAGAGTTGTATTTGTTCTTGTTGCTGTCGGAGCTGCTGGGCAAATGACGTGAGTGTGCCAAGGCGTGCGCGACGTAAAATACTCATGGAACAACGGAAAGTTGTAAAAAGACAGTGATGAGGGCCGAGATGCCGACGCCACAACAGCAACAACAACACGCACTATAAAAGGGCATCAAAACTGCACACGATGAGAGTATAACTGCATGAGACAGAGCAGAATGCTGCGACTTAGATTTGCCCTCGCACATGTACGTATTGAAATTTGCCAACGATTTGTTGTGCCGGGCCCGTTTACCTTCTTTAAATATATGTACGTACATATGAACACACGTACAACGCTACAATTTCACAAGTATGTTTGCATCTACATACATGTACATATGTATGTATGTACATGTGCGTGAATGAATGGACGTACATATGTATGTATGTATTTACATACCAGAATTTATAGAAGTTGCAGCTTATGTTTAGTTTGTTGCACGCGTCACTCACATAAATTTGTTAAATTTAATTTCAATTCCTACACTCGGTTTCAGTTTTTGTCGTCCTACTGCATGCATGCAAAGCACATTTTTTCGCACACTGCTATCCGGCTGGGAACCGTTACTTCGAGTTGTGTTGTGTGCTTTGCACACGTTTTCGTTAATTTTACTATGCTACTGTTGTTGCTCTTGGAATAGTTTGCAGTCTCGTGCTTTACACTTATAAAAATAGGCTACAAGATGAAGGCGTTGGATATATTTTCTTTTTAATTTTTTTTAAACAGCAACGAAAAAAGAAGTGTTTTTATTTGCACTGCCGCTGTGTCCAGCTTTTTTTTGTTGCCGTTCAAGTCAGAAATGCAATAACCTCACCTAACGAGCAATTGAAATACACTGAAGCCTGCCGACGACAGATGCTGAGAGAGCGTAAATGTATGTTGGCTGCTGCCCCAAATCCCCAACCCCAACCCCCAAATCGGGCACAGGACAACAGACAAGTTGCAAGAAGTTGGCTAAAAGCCGCAACTATTTGTGGTTCGGTTTAATAAAAACCGTTGGCATACAAATATTTGTATATATTTATTCTGCATGTAAATGTGCAAGATAAAAATTTGTAAGAAGGAAATAGATGTAAATTACTATACGAATTCTATGAATTGATTTCACATGATTTAAAAGGCGAGCCAATAATTTCTCACAGTGACACTACCCGTTTTGTGCGAATGGCAAGAACAGCTGTCTGTTATGGCGTTGCCGGACGATACATTTCACATCACGGCTCGCCGGCAAAAGCAAATTAACAAATTGGTTTAACATCTCAACTTTTTTCAAATGGCTGAAAACAGCAACAGTGAGGGAACAAATGATCACATTGATCTGGCGGAATATCGCAAACTGGTTAAGAACTTTATAGACATGGTAGGTGACACTTCAATCTGCAAATATATATCTACTTATGCCCATTGTGCCTTGCATTGCAGCGCCGCTATTCAACTGCTTTATTTTGGGCCGAGAAGGTAGCTGTATTAAGCGGCCAGGAGCCGCGTGATGTCTATTACCAGGCGCAGTGTATGTTTCTAATGGGCGAGTACCATCGCGCTGCCCATACCATTCAGCACTATAAGCTGGAGAGAAGCTCTCTGCCTTGCTTCAGTCTGGTGCTGGATAGTCTCTATGCGGCCAAAGAATACAACGAGGCGGCCAGCATAATGCAGATCGCGGAGGTAGATAACATGACTACATCCCTGATTACTCAAGCGGCGGATGCTGGCAGCGGCTCCTGTTTGGAAAGCAATAGCATATTTGGCGGCGAAGAGACAAATCGCAACGAGCTGATTGCGTCCATCTTCCTAATGAAGGGCAAAATTTATGAGGCCTTGGATAATCGCGGCATGGCCATGGATTGTTATGTACAGGCCTTGCACAAATCCATATATTGCTTCGAGGCTCTGGACGCACTGGTGCAGCATGAAATGCTAATGGCTTGGGAGGGTGACTACCATAAAAGCAACTTAAAGCTGCTGCCCAAATAACATTTTCTTTTCTTATTATAGAGTTTGAACTTATGCACCATTTGCCACTAGCGCAGCAATCCAGCGACTCTGATGCCAAGTTCATTCTGAAGCTCTACGAATCCAGATTAAAAAAGTACTATGAACTTATATCGGCGCGTAACTCCGAAGAAATTTCACCCATTATTAATCCGGATGTGCTTAAGTATATTAAGGATTTTACGGTGCGCGTGCAGCAAACTTGCACAGCGGACACAAAACTGCCCAAGCATTCAGTGCCCAAAGCACCCGTAACACCAAGTCAATTTATGTCGCCCGCCCAAAAGTGAGTTAATTGAGCAAAATCAAAATTTGTGCTTAGCTTGTATTAATTTTGCTTGAATTTACAGAGTGCTGGAGGAACTAAAGGCGCCGTCATTCTCTCTACAAACGAGCCTGTCTCGCGCTTCATCCATGATTGAAGCCACGCAGCGTTCGCTTTTTGATGCCTCCCATCGTCGTGTATCACGCGATCACGACGTAGATACCTTAATGTCGCTTAACGATTGCTTAGCCCGAGTCCAGTGCAGCACAGATCTCCAGGCTGCGGAAGCTGAAAAATGTTTCTATGACTGCGATTACAAGCAGTGCCTGAAAATCCTAAATATGTACTTATGACATGCACTTAACCAATTTTCTTTGTTTTTTATATGCTTTGTTTTTGCTTTTAGCTTGCTAAAGGTTGACCCATTTCACAATAAGGCATTGACCATACAAATTGCATGCCTGGTTGAAAATGGTGACTTCAATAGACTCTTCTATGTGGCTCACAAATTGGTCGACCGTTATCCCGACAAGGCCATTTCCTGGTATGCCGTTGGCTGCTACTACGACTTGATAGGCAAAAGTGATCCGGCGCGTCGTTACTTGTCAAAAGCCACATCACTGGATCGCCTCTACGGCCCCGCCTGGCTGGCTTATGGCCACTCCTTTGCCAACGAGAATGAGCACGAACAAGCCATGGCCGCCTACTTTAAAGCAACCCAGCTTATGCGCGGCTGCCATTTGCCTTTGCTCTATATTGGTGTAGAGTGTGGACTTACAAAAAATCTGGAATTGGCGGAGAAATTCTTTTTGCAAGCCATGACCATAGCACCAATGGATGTTTATGTGCTGCATGAGCTGGGCGTCATCAAATACGAGTATGAGTATTTTGATGGGGCTGCCACAATCTTCCAATGTACCGTGGACATTGTCAAGCAGCGGGCCAAGGCCAATAAAGAAGAAGTTTCGGAGCGCTGGGAGCCGCTTTTTATAAATCTGGGTCATTCTTATCGCAAAATACAGAAATTCGAGGAAGCGTTGTACAATTTCCAATTTGTAAGAAGAACGTTTTGTTATATTTTTAATTTTCCTAACGCTCTAACATATTTTGCAGGCGCTCTTGCTTAAACCCCAAAGCGGCACCACATACACCGCAATTGGCTTTATACACGCCCTACTTGGCAATTTGGACGAGGCCATTGAGTATTTCCACAAGAGCTTGGCATTGAATCGTGACTGCATTGTTACCTCCACAATATTGAAGGATTGTATTGAGGATTTAATGGATGATAGCGCCACTATTGACGAGATTTGTAGCAAAGCATTAAGGGATGTCACGGAATCCATAACGGCTAGCAGTCGTCGTGTGCTCAATGCGGATAAATTAAGTGGCATCAAAATGAATTTGAAATTCGATGAGGAGGAAGAGCTGTCCAATTCCGATTCAAATATGGTTGTAGAAATGAGCTCCGATACATAGAGATTTAAAATTAGCATGCTTGCACACAATGAAACAAAGGCAATTTAAGTTTTACCCATATTTATTTATAATGACTTATCAAGTACTATTATTTAATATATGCTGGCTGTCATCTGCACTTGAACCCAATTTATGCATATGGCTTGCACAGCTGTTCTGCCTAATGAGCCAAAAAGAGCATGGGAATTTTTGAAATGTTTTTCCCATTTTTATTTGAACCTGCCGCCGTGTTGTGTTTTTTGTGCTGTGTAATAAGTATTTAACTATGTGAATTGTTCTTATCGAGATCATTATACCACGCTGAGTCGAAATCGAATATAACTCATAATATTTATAAGTACAAATTGTTTTATAATTCAAGACATCTATTAGGCTAAGATATTCTGTGAACTGTAAGGAGTTATAATACGCACAAGTCGTGAATCGAGGATATTTAAGTACATGTATTTATGCATACAATTTAAGTGGGCTTAAAAGCTGATTGTAATATTTCCACTCTAGATCACAGCGGCATTATATAAACGAATTGTAGCCCAGTTATGCGTATAAATCTGTCTCGCAAAAAGGCCAGTGCGATAATGCTTATCGGTTATTGTTTTGTGCGAAAAACTACAAAACTACATTAAGAAAATGTCATTAAACTCCGCGTATGCAAACAAACTACTGATACAGTTTATGAAAGTAATTGCACTCGAAAACATACAGAACAAGAATTATACGACCTGTGAGTGTTACCCAAATATTTATCCACTAATAAAGCGTGTGACGAGCCAAGACGTTGACGATAACACAAGAACAACAACAATGACGACTGCCGGTCTGAAGGTCTGCCGGTAAAAAATATGTTGTGTGTATAAAAAAAAGCCCGTTGCCGACTGATAAAAGCGGGCACGTCTGATTCTACTGTGCAGACTTGAGTATATAAATCCATTCCTCTCCAGACCACAGCACAGTCAAACTTTAGCCAGCAAGCAACCAATTAAACAATCAATTTACCCAACATGTTTCGACTTTCTTTGTTACTAATCTTTGGACTAGCCTGCACACAGGCAGGACCGCTGATATCCTACGATGACATCGACGACACGGAGGTTATTGAGCTACCCGAGAACGGCATTGAAGAGCTATCAGCGCCCAGCAAGGACATCATTGACCTGAGCTCCTATGGCAGTGCCATATATGGTATCCCCGATCAAGAGCTAACAGCCACCCTGGTGGGCAATTTCAGTGCCGACACTGACACAGTGAATCCCGAGGAGCTGGGCAGCTACCTCGAGGGAGATATACTCGTGCCACAGTCCCCGCTTACCATGAAAAATGGCCTCACCACACAAAGCTCTCGTTGGCCCAAGGGTGTGGTACCCTACGAAATCCGAGGCAACTTCAATGCCCGCGACATGGCTACTATAGAAGGCGCCATTGCCCAGTATCACAAGCGCACCTGCATCCGGTTTGTGCCGTACAGCGGAGAGCGCGATTACATTTCTATTGTGAGCGGCAATTCGGGCTGTTGGTCGTCGGTGGGTCGCGTCGGTGGCAAGCAGGAAGTGAATCTTCAGTCGCCTGGCTGCCTCAGTCGACCCGGCACGGCCATGCACGAGCTGATGCATGCCCTTGGCTTCTTGCACGAGCAGAATCGCATGGAACGTGATTCGTTTGTGGCCATCCAATACAGGAATGTCCAATCCGCGGCAATGAGCAATTTCGAGAAGGCCGCCAAGACGGAAGCTTTCGGAGTACCTTACGATTACGGCAGCGTTATGCACTATTCGGCCAATGCCTTCTCCACCAACGGCCAACCCACTATAGTGGCAACGGTGAGTTCAAAGATAATTATGACTTCAAACATATTGTAAGGCATCCCGTTTACATAACACACAGCAACCAAACGGTGCTTCGCAAATGGGCCAACGCAACGGATTCTCAGATTCCGATGTAGAGAAGCTGAATCGCATGTACGACTGCGGATATGTGGGTGGATCTGCGCCAGCTTCTGGAGCTGGTGTTCCAGCACCAGCACCTGCACCAGGCCCTGCACCAGGTCCAGTGGTACCCGGTGGCAATCCCATCGTGGATAGCTTCCTCAGTGGCCTCATCAGCGGACTGGGCTTGGGAGAGGAAGCGAAAGAAAATGAATAATACAAAGAGACTATTGCCTAAACTGAAGTTGCCCAAAGAACCTATTACATCATATGATCACAGCTGCGATCAACTATTTAATGCATTACATACACATTAAGATTAGCATAAATTATCATGAATCTCCACCTGATCAAAGTATATAAGAAATAAACTAGCTCAATTTGAATTTACAAAAACGAGGTTATAATTATACCTAAAAATGGGTAAAAAGGCTATAATGGATAAAAGGGATATAAATTTGTGCAAATGTATGTAATAGGCAGAAGGAAGCATCTCCGACCCCGTAAAGTATATACATACATATTTTTGATCAGGACGACGAGCTGAGTTGATTTAGCCCCTGTCCATCTGTATTACCTAAGCTTTTCGACTTTAAGGTCTCCTAATCAAAAGGCAGAACAAGTTTGTTATTTCTTTTTTTTCGATATCATGCTCCGTTTTATGAATATCGATAAAAATCGATTTCAATCTTTGGTTTTCATACCATAACTCGAAGACTATAAGAGATAGAGGCATTAAATGTTTTTGTACATGTTTTAGAAATTTACTAATTTGTTAAATGTTCTAAAAATGCTTTAAGGTAAGGAATATATAATTAGAGTATTTATTAAAAACTGTATTATCGTAGTTATTTTATGTGTGTTGGAAATAAAATATTAGAATTTAACATTACCTCCAATATATATAAATTAAAATTCATGCTAATAGTTTTAAGGATTTCCAAGGTTTTAATTTTAGAATACTTAGAATATTTTTTGAAAACAAAAATCGGCAAAGTAATTTAAATGGATTAGCTCTTGCGGAAATTTTCAGCACCACGTTGAAGGGCAGTGTTATAAGTAAGTGCGTTGAACCACCTTAAATGCGATCCAACTGTTTACAAAGTGTTACCAGAATAGATTTAATGTCTAATTTAATCATAATTATTTTTTGTTATAAATTACAGGCGAAAAGTTCTTACCCAGTTCCTCATAATACTTATAAATCCATAAAACAAAAAGGTCAGAACAATAATGCTTATCGGTTAAGGCTGCTCGGATTCGTTCAACCTCAATCTTGATGACAAAATGCGGAAACGTTGGCTAAAGAGAGAGAGGGAGAGCGCGAATTGATGTTCCAGGTGATAAAATCTGATAAAAATAAACGCGTTAGAGATGGTTACATGGGCTTTTGATATAAAAGCTAGTTACCCGTTAGTACTCAACGCAGTTTGACTAAAGTAAGCTAAAAATGCACAGATTGAGTTTTGTTCTAGTTTTGGGATGCGCATTCATCCGGGCAATGCCACTGGTTTCCTACGAAGAAGCGCCTACAAATCGGAGTGAAGACATCCTGCCGCCTAGTAAGGACATTATAGACCTGAGCTACTTTGGCAGCGCCTTGTTTGGAAAGCCGGATCAGGAGTTAACTGGCGCCATGGTGCACAACTTCAGCGACACAGACAATGTAAATCCCGAGGAGCTGGGCAGCTACCTTGAGGGAGATATACTCGTCCCACAGACGGCGATCACCATGAAGAACGGCCTGGCCACGCAGAGTTCGCGTTGGCCCAAGGGCGTGGTGCCCTACGTGATAGGAAGTGACTTCGATGACCTGGAAGTGGCCGTCATCCTAAACGCCTTCGAGGAGTACCACAAGCGCACCTGCATCCGATTTGTGCCACACAGTGGGCAGAGGGATTACATTTCCATTATCAGTGATTGGTCGGGCTGTTGGTCAGCAGTGGGTCGCGTGGGTGGCGAGCAGTACATCAACTTTCAGACACCAGGCTGCCTTCGACGCCGCGGCACTGTGCTGCACGAGCTGATGCACGCCCTCGGCTTTATACATGAGCACAGCCGGAAGGAGCGCGACGACTATGTGGCCATTCAGTACACGAATATACGCTTCAGAGCATTGAGGAATTTCCAAAAGGTGAACAACACCGAAGGCTTTGGGGTGCCCTACGACTACGACAGTGTAATGCACTATTCAGGAAAGGCCTTCTCATCCAACGGCCAACCGACAATATTGGCCAAAGTGAGTTGATTGGACAAGCATATATCTATGTACAATATACTATTTAAAATATCCTAAAAAAAAAAAACAGCAATCGGATGGCAATTCTCGAATGGGTCAGCGGATTGGATTTTCTGATTTGGACGTTGAAAAACTAAATAGGATGTACGATTGCAGCCAGGACACAACTGTCGCCACAACAGAAGCTTCTACTTCCAGCACTGTGCCTGAGAGCTCAAAGCCAACTCCAACAACTTCCGAGGCGAATTCTGAATTAGATAGATTGCTCAGTCTGCTCGCTGGCACTTTGAAGAGTTGAAAATACAGCACAGGGCGATAAATATTACTTGTGAGTGCTGTTTAACTAGGGGCTCTTTTGTATATGTAAGCTATAGGATAAGACATATCAAGTACAAATTTTGTTTTTGACAATAAGTAAAATTTTATAACTGGCCAAGACATGAATAATGAACAACGTGGTTGGCTTGGAAAACTCAGAAAACTACATATTTCGTTTGGCGGCCAGCATCCTGGAGCGCGGCAAGCGGCACTGGCTGATGCTGTGCAGGCGATATTGCATCTCCGGTTGGGTAATCTTCTCGTATAGCTTCTGTTTGGCCTCCTTGACAGTGTGAATGGCAACACCATCGCCGCCATCGTCCATATTGAAGGCCTCACCCTCGGCGCACTCGGGACATTGCTGGGTGAGCACAATGTCATTGAGATCGGTGGGCATTTCACAGATCTTCTCGATCTGTTTGACCACATAGTCGTAGTTGCTCTCGTCTTGCCGCTCAAATACATATACACTGGCAACAATATCCTGAACGCGTTTCTCCAGCAACTTGAGGAAGCGTTCCACATTCACCAGATTCACGTGGGTATGATCGCCCAGGAGTTCAGCCAACGGCGATGTATCCACCGCGCACATATCGCAGAGCATCTCAACGCCTTGCAACAGATTCTCAAGGCGACTGTTATTGCTGTCGCGTGTATTGTTCAGCTGCACGTTGGAGCTCTGCTTCTTGCGCACTTGGTCCTCCAGCGAGCTAATCAAATCGATCTGATCCTGTAGTGTGTTGGTATTTTCGCGTTTCAGATCGACAATATCGTCAAAGAGGCGATTTACTGAGTTGTTCAACAGCGTAATATGATAGCTCATCTCGTTGGCGTAGTTAAAGAAGGAGTAGTAGAGACTCTCCTGCTGCTGAAACTTCTCGATCACCTCCTCGACATTGTTGGAGTTGGTGTAGTCGAGTATCTTCTTCAGCACCGAGTTATACAGATTGATCTTTTTGTTATGTTTGCGACGGAACTCATCGCGACGCCTATACTCCTTGGCTGGCAAATCGGCCAGCACCCTCTCTCGGCTCTTGCACTCGACGAACGCGCTGTTGTCCGCATCGGCAGCCACTTTTCGCATAATGCTCTGCAGCTCAATGCGGCGCAGTTCCCGTTCTTTGCTCTCGCGCTTGGTGATCTTGTCGATTTTCTCGTACACATCAATGCAGCCATCGAAGGTGTTCAGCGCATACTCGATGAGATCTATCAGATACTTTTTGTCGCTGTTTAGCTTCTGCACCATCTTCGTGTACGAATCGTTAAAGAAGGTGCGATGATTCAGTATACGTATCAGTTGCTCCCGCAACTCGCCATTGGCCGCCGTAAAGCCGCACTCCTGTCGCACGCCCACCTCCAGCGAATTCTCCAGTATGACCATCTTCTTGCGCACTCTGGCCACATGGGCCTGATGCTGCTGCTCCGGCACCGTCAAACGATTGAGATTGTAAATTTGTTTGCTTACGCGACTGATTTCGCGTTCCATATTGGTAATGGATGTCTTCAATTTGGTTATATCTTCAGCCAGGTTCTCCTGGCATTCAACATGGCAACGTATTTGGCCCAAATAGCGTTTATCCTTTTTCATATGTGTCTTACCTGCAGCCACCCAAATCTGAGCACGCAGATCATTCTTCTCCTCCTCGAGACGATCAATAGTGTTCTCATAGCTGGCATCGATAATCGTCTCCTTGCGCGTCTTTAGCTTGCTAGAAAGCAATTTCTTGTACTCCCGCTGTCGCTTGCCAAGCTCCCGGTGTTTCAATAGATATCCTTCAAGGAATGCCGTTTTATTGAACGGTTCCGTATCCATTGTGCTTATTTAAGTATAGAGACTTCTTTCAATTTGCTAAAACTCCAAAATCATAAAAACTTTTTAATATCCCACGTGTGTTGAAAATTGAATAAATTTGTATATATGTTTATGAATGCTCTGTTAGCTTTGAGCCTGACAAATTAAGTCGAGCAACTGTTTGTTGTGTTGGACAACATTTGCCTTACAAAGCAAAGCCTACTTATTCCAAAAATCGGAGAGCTAAGGGGAGGGTACATGCTTTTTTTTCCAAAAATTTTATTTTCAAAAATTCATATATTTTAAATGTTAAATCGATCTAAATGAAAAATCATGATCAAAATGTCATCAAATATGAAAATCGGTTGAGTTTTGACAAAGTTATGAAAGTTTGAAATATAGGAGCAATGGCTCAGAGAGCTTTACTTGTCAAAATTTTTGCCAATTTTGGCATGATTTTTGACAACAAATTTGACCCCCTGAGAATCGGGTTTAATGTTGATTTTTATATTAATTATGACTAACACAATCGATTACAAAAAAATTCTCAATTATAAATTTTGAAAAACATTTTTTTTCGAAAATTAATAAAGGGGGGGATCCGTCCGGACGGACAGATGGACAGTATGACGGACAGTGCACAAACCCAATATACTAGTTTCACTTCGGGAACGAGTATAAAAATAAAAGCAGATTGGTTAATGTTCATCTCATGTTGATTCTTATATTTTACTCGTAATTATTTGTATTATAATTATTATATTATTATATTATTATAAATATTATAAATATTATTATTATATAATTTGTATCAACGAAAAAATTAGCTTAGCTCATTGTTGCGAAATGCCGGAGCTCTCCAAAGCGCGGAATATTTTAAATATAGACCATATATAGGCAGCACTTCGGAGGTCATTGCACAATTCGAATTTATTAGCAGTGGCTTTAATTCCAGCGCCTGATGACTCCATAACTGTTTGTAGGGCCGCATCTACAATATCAGCCTCTTTAGTGCAGTCGCGAATCTGCTGAAGTCTTTTATTTGGTTTGACTTCGGGCTGTGGAGAATATTGGTAAATATACACGTAAAAGAGTTAACACCTGGGCGATGGTTTTGTGACTTACGAATGCATCCTCGCCACAACTGCTAAACGAGTCATTGATAGAATTCACGACTTCATGAATGAGTTGAGACGTTATCTTTGAATTCATTTTTCCATACGTCACATGATTTATATTCTTTAGATATTCAAAATAGGAAACAGTGACCCCGCCTGCATTACAATACAAATCTGGAACGATCAAGACCTTTTTATCCAGTAGAATTGCTTCGCCAGCTGGCGTGGTCGGTCCATTAGCGCCTTCTAGTATCAATTTAGCTTTGATGTCTTTAGCATTCTCGGTGGTAATAACCTTTTGTGTGGCACACGGCATCAATATGTCGCAATCCGCAGTTAAGAGATTTTCCTTTCCTTCCTTGGCTTTCGAGTAGCCTTTGATGGTTTTCTTTTCAGCCTTGTATTTCAAGAGATCCTGGAAGAGGGTTGCGTATAAGCCAAGGTCAGCTGAAACAATTGATACTCACATTGATATCAATGCCTTCATCATTGGTCATTGAGAAATCAAACTCCTGAATGCCAATCACCTTAGCACCAGCTTCGTGAACGAACTTGGCTGCGAATGATCCAACATTGCCAAAGCCTTGAACAATTACCTTCTTGTCTTTCCAGCCGGTCTTAAGTCCTATTAGATCCATCCACTCTTTATCTTGCAGAAACAGATCGCCTGTCTTCCACACACCTCGGCCAGTTGCCGCAAATCTTCCGTTGATGCCACCAATGTGGACGGGCTTGCCAGTGACAATTGCTGCTGCATTAATATCCTTATGACCAAATGTCTTTATGTACTGATCTACGATCCAGCTCATCTCGCGCGGACTTGTATTGACATCGGGGGCAGGCACATCGAGACCGGGCCCAATCATATTGCGCTTCAGCAGCTCCATGGTATATCGACGTGTAATCGTCTGTAATTCTTTCGCCGTATATTTTTTGGGATCAATTCGAATTCCACCTTTGGAGCCACCAAAGGGAAGACTGACACAGGCGCACTTAAAAGTCATTATACTTGCCAATGCCTTCACCTCATGCTCATCCACATCCATGGCAAAGCGAATGCCTTTTAATGAGTGGATCAACCAACAAACGTTTTTTTCTTTTTGGAATTTCGCTACTTACCACCCTTTAAAGGTAGACGATTTCGGACGTGATGCGCTCGATAGCCAGTGATTATTTCATAATTACCGTTCTTTCGTATAATTGGAAAGTTTACTTCCAGCGAGGTGTTCACGTTTCCTATCAAATTTAGAATCGCACTCACACGGGCTTGCTTCTCTTCGGGCTTAAAATGGGGATACTGGTCCATCTCTTTAACCAATTCTTTTTCCATAATTTGGGCGGCCTTGTGATAATAGTATAAAACCATAGCCGAGAACTCGGGATCTTTCGCTGTTGCGACCTTAGTCAGATGTTCGGGCATCTTGTACTTATTTCGCGTCGGATTTGACAATGGAGCTGAGAAGCGTCCACCAAAAATAACATTGGAAATTCCTCGAATCATTTTTTCAAATTAAAAAAAAATAAAATTTTGAAGTCGTATTTTGTCTAATTTCTGATTTATACTACACAGATATTTTTATGAGGTTCAGCTCTAGGGTTTTTCTATAAGTATCGGTTCCCCCGGTTTATACTTGTTTACGAAATGGAAAGTGTATATATTCAATATCCATATTGCTGCCCGTCTGTCCGTTCCGCCCCGAAAACCGCAATTTTTTGTGTATGTGAAATATATTCTCGTATGTATTGGCGTCAGATAAAGTGTTAAGGATTTTGTATGTAGGTAGCTGGTGACCTCCTTCAAAATCTGTGACCTTGATATTCCGCCCACCGGGACGAACCCTCAGCCACCCGCCTCCACGAATTCAGAAATCCTATATCTCCGACAGTTTTAGAGCCCCCAAAATGTTGAGGTCATTTCGGCCACGCCTACTCCCGCCTTCAAATCGAAAAACCCATATCTCCAACTATTTGAGAGCCCCAAAATTGGGAGTCTGTTTTCGCCCGACCTCCTCCAAAGATAGGCGAAACTACAAAAACACGAAAATGTTTCAAAAAATACAATAATAACTATGTGGACGAGTATAACGCAGTCGGTAACGTCCTACTGCGGTGTTCTTACTGGTTATACCCTGAACCCGTTGAAAATGGGTGAAAAGGCTATTCCAAAATCCGAAATTACGTTTCGCAGATATTAAAAAACTAAAAAATGGGGTAGGTTATCGATCATTTGGCATAAACTTGATCTGTCCATGGTAGATAACAATTTATTATTTTTTTAAATATTGTTTGCAAATAAATGAGCTTAGAATTAAACTTTTCTTAAAATAATTCATATTATACACATTTGTATTGCTAAGATTGCTGAAAAGCGAATAAATTAATTACTACTGATGAGGTATGCCAGAGCTTTCCACAGCACGAAACATTTTAAATATACACCAAATATAGGCAGCATTTCACAGATCATTGCACAGTTTGAACTTATGAACTTCTGATGAAGCTTCTAAAATGTTTGTAAAGCTGCATCTACAATATCAGCCTTATGCGTAATCTTCAAATGGCTTTTGTTTGCGAAATAGTTTTTATGCTAGGGCGAAATAGGTTAGACCACTTTTTAATTTCAATTAATGGCCTAATTACTTACGAAGTAACCCACACCAGCAAAAATAAGTTGTGATGATGGCTGTGATGTCAACCTGCCGTAAGAGACATGATTTATGTGTTTTAGTTATATGAAATAGGAAATAGTGACCACGCCTGCATTACAATACAAATCTGGAACGATCAAGATCCCTCTACCTAGTAGATTTTTTAGGCAGCGGTACACGCCATCAATAAGTCGCAAGTCACAGTTAAGAGATTTTCCTTCCCTTTTACGGCTGTCGAATAGCCTTTGATGGTTGTCTTTTTGGCCTTATATTTCAAGAGATCCTGGAAGAGGGTTGCGTATAAGCCAAGGTCAGCTGAAACAATTGATACTCACATTGATATCAATGCCTTCGTCATTGGTCATTGAGAAACCAAACTCCTGAATGCCAATCACCTTAGCACCAGCTTCGTGAACGAACTTGGCTGCGAATCCATTATTTCCATTATTTCCAAAGCCTTGGACAATGTAAGTCTGAAGTCTCATTAGATCCATCCACTCTTGATCTTGCAAATACAAATCGCATGTCTTTAACGCCGCGGCCAGTTGCCGCAAATCTTTTATTGATGCCACCAATGTGTAATTTCTGCCGCATTAATATCCGTATGACTAAATGTCATTATGAACTGATCCACTATCCAGCTCATCTCGCGGTCTTGTGAGAATAGTATAAAACCATAGTCGAGAACTCGGCATCTTTATCCGTTTCTACCTTAGTCAGATGTTCGGGCATCTTGTGCTTATATCGCTTTTGTAATGGAAAAAAGAAATTAAAATGCCTTGATCGAGTCAATATTTTATAAGACATCGTCAATGTTAAATATAAAACTTTTTAAAGATAGTTTTATACTAAATAATATAAAAAACTTGATTCATCCCTCAGTGTTGACAAGGATTATCTATGTTTGATTGTAAACGCAAATGTTAATGATTTTGAATGTTTGATTTTATGATATTTTTGGATTTTGTGTTTATTGTATAAATTGCTCTACATAATACGTGGCTACAGGCTACAACCTAGGCTTAAATATTGTATTGTATAGCTATACACAAATTTAAATATATTTTTAATGGTCGATTCGTAACGCATGGAAAACTCTAAGCAGCCAAGTAATAAAAACAGTAACTAAGAGCTATATAGATTTGCATTATACTTATAAAGATTTTATTGGGCATTTAACATATACACAAATATATGTATCTTTTTTTCGTTTTCTTTAAACTGTGGTGCCGTTTGACGTTTAAAACTTTTGGGTCGCACGGAAGCGCATAGAGTTAAAATGGATAGGATTAGGTATAATTTTAGCATGTATATATAATTTAATATATAACTTAGATGTACCAGTAGCACAGGTTACACATAAATATGATAGATTTGCTTACAAGCAATATTGTTATTATAATTATAATATTTAATTATTATCTATGTACATGCACAGACAACTTAATGTTTGTGAAATGGGTTAGAACTAGAAAAAAGCGACCCCGTTTGCAAAATGAAAAGTAAAAATTTAACAAAAATGTATCTTTTAATATCACTTTGGGGACATGCACTCGTTCTCTTATGGCCTCTTTTACGATGGATACAATTGATAGTATATAGAACTTGAATTCGACAACAATCGCATTGCACAAAAAAATTTCCAAAAATTTAATTCGCTTTTACCGCGTTGTAATAATGCATATTGAAACTGGTTTGCTTGATTTATTGAATTTGGATGGTAATGACTAAAGCCTAAAGTCAACATCTTATTGGGTAAACTAATCGCTAGCGTATTTTCAATTAATTTCAAATTAATTCAAAAGCCTAATTTTTACATAATAATTACAAAGCGATAACTAAGCCCTAACACACATTAATCTCGTAGCAAGATCGCAGGTATTGCTGCTGCTTAAAATTTAACATCACGCTTGGAAATATTAATTCTCAATAGTATATTTTCCCGTTGAGTACTATAATTTGTGTCCTGTCTATCGCACTGTAGATCAAACCTGTACAGCTGCCGCATTTCAAGCAGCTTCTGTGCTGCTGGACTGCTAGTCAACATCCTTCTTCTCGATCTTTAAATCGAACTTGGCAACCAGCTCCTCTGGCGTGTGTCTGCAACAGATGACAAGATGACAATTCAGTTAGATAATTTTGGCAAAGATGATTTTCACAATTCGATTACTTACCCCACCAAATTCTGCAGATCGCAGACGAAGCGATATACATAACGCTTGCCCGCCGTTTTATGTATGATGTTCTTATCATAGTAATAGCGCAGACCGCGGCTCAGTTTTTCATAGTTCATCTTGGGCTTGTTCTTGCGTATGCCCCAGCGACGCGCCACCTATCGGTAGTCAAATGATTTAATAACGATAATATTTAGCAATTATTTGCAGAAAACTTACCTCATCGGGATCGGTTAGCTTAAACTCCCAGCCATCGCCGGTCCATGAGATGAAACTCTGACAGGTCTTGTCCAGCAGCAGCTCCAGCAGGAACTGCCACAGCTGTATGGGTCCGGAGCCCGTAAAACAGGGTACGCCACCTTGGGTTGTGTAGCCGCCCAGCAGCGTTTTGTCCAGACCCAATGTGGTCATATATGCAGCCGGATGCTGATGGGCATGGGCGCCCCATTGATCCATGTTGGATTGGGAGCCGATCGTTGGGAACTGTGCATCGTAAGGCGTAAACTCTGGTGGGAAGGCCTCATGGAAACGTGCCCGACCATACGAGTTGTAGAAATCTGGACTGCCATCCATGTAGCCGTTGCTGTTCGTGCTGCCGCTGCCGTTGCCCGCGCTGGAGGCCTGGCTCTGATGTTCCTGCGCTGAAAGTGTGCTGTGATAGTCGCTATCATCGCCGCCAGCAGCAGAACCACCCCCACCGCCACCAGTGTTGCCCCCGCCACCACCGCTATAGTGTCCAGCGGCCGCTGCTGCGGCCAAATGTGCGGGCAGTCCATAGCTGCTGAGATCTGTTGGATCGTTTTGGGCGTTCGATGCGTAGCCGCTGTTGTTGCCGTTGCCCGACTGTGTGCCCGGCTCCTCTTTCAGCTGATGTTGTTGGTAGATAGCTGCTGCCATTGCTGTCATGTAGTTGATGTTGTTGTTATTATTGTTATTGTTGTTGTTGTTATTATTATTGTTGCTGATGTTGTTGTTGTTGTTGTTGTTGCTGCTGCCACCCGTATTGGCATTGTTGTTGGCGTTATTGTTGCTGCCACTGCTGCTGCTGTTGTTGTTATCAGGAGCATTTTGCTGTTGCACGCCAGGCGGCAGCATGTTGTTACTGTTGTTGTGATTGCCGCTGCTGCTGCTTGCGTTGTTGCTGTTGCCATTGACAAGTTGTTGCGATTGCTGCGGTGGCGGACTGCTGTTGGTGCGATCATGTGTATTATTGTAGCCTATAACAAGAATAAAACATATATAAAGTATATTAATAATCATATTGATTAGCTAATTAAACTGATTGAAATTAGATTTTACTTAAATGTAATGGATTCATATAATACATAGATATTTTATATATATAATAACAATAACGAAATAGTAATTAAGAATCTATGTAATATGGAATGTTTTAATCTTTAACCCATTTTATCCATAGTTAAATATAAGTATATACATATATGTATTTAAAATAGAATTTCTAAAAATGTATTTTGTAAAATTTACAATTCATTTATTATTAACACGTGTAAGGCATACAATTTGAAATCCTTTGAAATTATATTTTTTTGATTTTCTCCAAAAAAACAAAAAACAACTTTTGCATCAAATGGGGCGTCTCTGACACGAACACAATTCGAGGGCAACCGCTTCGGAAGCCAATCAAAACTCGAAGCGCACACCAATACGGTTGCCCACAGTCGCAATAGATACAACACACAGATACACACGCATACTTAAAGAGCTACAGCTACATTCACACATACACACACACACACAGACACACATACAGGCGAGCGAGTTGAGCTACCCTCTCTCAATCTAATGTGGCTTGTGAGCGCACGCTACATTAATTGCAAATACGTCGAAATTTAACACGTTTCAACGAATGTTTGCGTGCATACGTATGGGTATGTGTGCATGTATCTGTGGGATCCGAAAACCTGTTGCACACACACACACACACATGCGCGCTGGCTCGCTCGCTCGGTCTACCCAGTTGGGCAACTAGTGCAATCTCGCTCGCTCGCTCGCAACGGCCAAAAGCTTTGCGCGTTTTCCCATTCGCTCGGTGACGGTATTGCGCAGATACAAAGATACAAAGCGCTGCCCGTTGGCTGAGGCAACGGGCGGCACTACAACAAAGTGTTGGGTGCCTCCCACGGTTATTTACACAGTCGCACAGCATCTCAGATTGGGAGCACGGCAGCAATCTGTCTATCTATCTAACTATCTATCTATCTATCTATCTATGTATCTATCTAGCTATGTATCTTACAGTTAGTCAGCCACGGCACACAAATTTGGAGATGGTGTTAAGGCATTTATCACCAGTTCAATCTCCTCCCCCTACATTCAACTTGTTGCGTGTTTGTTGTTGCTGTTGCTGCTGCTCTTGTTGTTGCCGTTGCGGTTGTGGTTGCTTGCGGGCGTCACACAAACAAACACTTGAAAAGGAATTACAATTTAATTATGCGTTGAGGGTTGTGCGCACATCTTTGCGCTAATTCTTTACACTTCAACACCTCAATTGTAATTAAAATTGTGCGGCATTTGATGTCCGCAAATATTTGACGAGCTTTCTGCCCTACCTGAGCTAAAGAAGTTGACATCCGAATCCGTATAGTAGGCATTGCCGGTTGTATGATGCGACGGCGGTGAATAATCGCCCACAAACGGCGTTATATCGTTGAAGTAGCCCAGGCCCAATGAAGCCGCTGTGGAGCTGCTTAAGGCGCCCGCCAGGCTGCCAATAGCAACACCGCCGCCACCGCCACCGCCGCTGCCACCGCTTGCAGCGCTGGCAAAGCTATGCGACGAGGCGTTCGAGGATGCGCTGGAACTGGAGCCGGAGGAAGAGGAAGCCGTGTTGCTGCCCGTACTGCCGCCGGATAAGCGATGCTGTTGCTGCTGCTGTTGCTGTTGCTGCTGTTGCTGTTGCTGCGGCTGATGCTGTTGCTGTTGCGTGGGTGAAACATAGTGCGTATGATGTTGGTGTTGCTGTTGCTGGTGCTGCTGGGAATGTTGCTGCTGATGATGATGTTGCTGCTGATGCTGCTGCGGCTGAAGTAGATGTTGCTGCTGCTGTGATGGCAAGACATGCTGCTGGTGCTGCAGATGCACCGATTGCTGTGGCAAATGATAGCTCGAATAGTTGTCATAGCTTTGTAGCACCATATTTTTAGTTGTTGCTGCCGTCGTATAGTTGTAGTTGGGCGCCGTGTGGCAATTATTGTTAATGTTGCTGCTGCTGCTTCGGTGTGTTGCGTAATGTTGCAAATTTCTGAATTGTTGCTGTTCGACTGTTGCTGTTGCTGCTGCCGCCACTGTTGCTGATGCTTTGTCGTTATCCGACGCGTTTGCTGCACTGATTATGGTGGCATTTACTAGGAACGCAGAGGGCGGCATTTCTTCGCGTTTTCCAATTGATCAATTGTCAAAAACTGAATGTGAAAAATGCACGTCATTGACTTTTTGGTTAGTCCACACAAATGTTGTTGCTATACTCTGTACTCTACACAAAATCAAATCTGCGGGATCTGAACAACTGTCAACTCAATTGACAATGCCTGGGTTAGCATACACACATAAATTGTAAGTGGATTGTCGACTTGTTTATGCTGGTGGTACTTGCAGTTGTATTAAAATTGATTTCACTTTTGGGTAATATACAAGTATTTTAATTTTTGCACTGCCACTGCTGCTGCTGCTGCATGCGGGTTCTAATCAATTGAGTGGCTTCTAGAATTGGTTCTCATAAAATACATATATCATGCGCTTAAGTATGCAGATAGATTCTATAGCATGTGGGCGTTAGCACTTGAGGTTTGAGTTTGAGTTATGGTTTGGTTTTTTTTATTTATCATTGAAGTAGCGCCGTTTCCTTGCTAGCGATTTAAGTTTATTTTTTTATTTATTTTTTTTTTTGCATTTGTTTCAAGATTGCGATTTCGGTAGCTTTTCGCTCGCTTTTGATATTCAGTATTTTTAGTTAATTATTTGATAATTCCGTTGAAATCGCACTTATCGCCTGTTTTGCGTTCCTTCAGTTTCTTTTGATTTTAGCTTTCGTTTTGTTTTAATTTTTATATTTTTTCTTATTTGCACAATTGTTCAAATTTTTCAAATATCTTTTTTAATTGTAGTTGTTATTTTTGTTGTGTTAACTTTACGAATTCCGTCGCGTTTTTAATTCAGATTAAATTTTAACACTTGCTGGCAATTCTCGCATTTAATGGCAAATAATTGAAGGCAATTCATAAAAAAATCTCTCGCTGCTGCTCAGATGCTTTACATTGTGTACACACAAACACACACAGGCACACTCACATATGTATACATCAAAAGTAACTTGATAAATTAATGCGCATATCGTACATATTTTATATTTCACTTATTTCTTGTTTGTGTTTTCTCTGAATATTAGTAAAATGTTGCACCACTTTTTATTTTTTTGTTATTTGCTGTTATTCTTGACTGATTTAGTTTTTTGTTACATCCAATTCGATATCTCGTACAATGGCGCGTATGAGCGATTTTTTAGCGCTGTTTCCACTGATCAGTGATCAAACTCGAGCGAGCGACGGCAGCTCTTCTACCTTCGACATCCGTTTAAGAACTGAAGTTGCGTTGAAGTTGTGCGTCGTGTTGTTGCCTGTGTCGGCGCTGTTGTATCTACGAGAGAGTTTGTGTATGTGTGCGTGCGTGTGTGTATCTGTAGCGCACTCGCTTGTATCTGTGACTGTGCAATCGTGTGTGTCTGTGTGGGAGCACCTCGTGTGCTGGCATTGCCTTCGTGCGCCGTCTGCGCTCGGCTACAGCCACACGAGCCACACACACTCGCACACTCGTACTTATGTGCCATTGGCAATAATAATAATCGAGAGGAAGGCGTACTGGCACAGCGCTTAGTCAGTGTGTATGTATGTAAAATCTTATAGATGTACACACATATACGTAAATCGAATTTTATTGTTTATATCAGTTTCTATATGCGATTGGGCTCCACTTGTTGCTGTAATTTGCATCGTATTTCGACAGTCGCTAATTACTTCTCAGTAGTACAGTCAGCCATCAAATTGGCCAGAAGAGATCATTAACAACGCGACGCCAACACACAAGAGCAACAAACTAAACATTTTGGACCTCCAAAATGGCCATCAGCAACAATCCAACAATCCACAGCCCACCGGCCGTATGGAGACTGGTCAGTCACATTCGGATTGAAACTGTTTGTGCTGTGTGTATGTGCGTGTGTGGGCAGTAGCTCATCGGCGAACAAACGCCAACATATTTCACTGATGGACCAAACGAAAAAAAAAATCATCTCATAGATACGCGCACACATGCGCACATAATTAAACAAAGTTGGGATTGGCTACTGTTGCCTTCTGTATGAGATCATAACCAACGGACCGGCCAACAACCCACAAGCGTTGAAAGGTTGATGTCGAGTCTTCAACAATACCAAATTAGTTGCCGTCTTTATGATTTTTTTGTTTTTTTTTTTTTTGGGTTAAACATGAAGGCGTACGTGTTTTTGTTGCTGCCATAATTTGTTAGCAAAAAAAAAAGCAAATGTTGAAGATTTTTTTTGATGTTGTATAATTGTTGTTAAAATAAAAATGGTGGCTTCTGAAACGTGTTGTAGCGCAATTTCTGGCAACAGCCAATGACAAAATGATGTGCAAATTACGTGTAATATGAAAAGACACGTTCAAATGATCCATGAACTCCAAAATACCTAATGATAAACAGCTTTGGAATATGTTTTTCAAAAATCAGAACCTAAATTAAATTAAATTTTTATTTTGTCGGCCATTAAAAAATTGTATTTTCACATTCATCTTATCGTGGACATGTTATCAGTTATTATTATTGATTTTACTTCATTGATATATATGGCACGACATAAAAACACCGTAATAATGTTGCATTCTTACTTAACTGACTGCGCAACACTCTGTTTATCATGTACAAAAACATAAAATAATAGAAAACGGTCGGTGGGCGTGGCTCGATTTTTAAAGGAGGTCAGCAGTAGTCTACTTTCCAAATTGGGTGAATCTATTTTTTTTTTTGCATATAGCTTATTTGCCCGTAAGTGGCCGTGGTCAAACTATTTTTATTTTAAATTTTAGGCAAAGGTCCTGTTTCAAGGGGGCTGCAAAATTAAATAGATCTATTAAAACTATTGGAGTATATATTCATTGAACAAACCCAAAATTCTATATTTTACTTTGTGAGCAGAGTATAATAAAAAACTGCTATGGCCTCAAAGTTATAAAGCTCAAATAATTCCAGGAAAAGTTGTTGCAAGTACATTCAGTTTTTACCTTGTGCGTTAAAAATAACATATTTATATATATATATATATACATATATATATATATATATATATATATATACAAGTGCTGATAAAGCATAAAAGTTGCCAATTTAACGGCTTTTACAAACTCTTCGACTTGAACAGATATTTGTTGCTTCGTTACGCTGGAAAAAACATTAACAGCTGTTGTCCATAAGCGGTAACTTTAATAAACTCTACCACAAAAGGATCGCTAAATGTATTTGTATACAAAACATTTTTATTTTTTGGCCACTTACAAATTCTGGCAGCACGCGCGCCCACCTAACATAACTGGGTAAATACTGGCAACAACAATAAAATAGTAATGTAAAAACTATATGTATATATATATTTATTTATTTTTGATATTTTGATTTGCTGCGTAAAGTGGCAAGAACAATGGAAGCATCAGCGGAAATACAAAAAAAAAATGTAAAAACAAAAAAAAAAATTTACAAAAAAACTGAGCGAGGCAATGACAGCTGTAGAGCTCTGGAGTGTAAGAGTGAAAAGGAGAGATGAGTTGATGTTGTTGTTGTTGTTGCTGCTGATGATGAAGTTGATGCGCCTCGCTTACGGCCATTTCCGGTTGAAGCACGTGCGCACTAAAGAGGAGACACGGAGCCACCGAAAAGCAACCACCGCAAACCTAACGCACCAATCACAAACGGAATCACTGGCGACAACAGTCGAGTCCTATCCTAACTACTTGCCCAAAACGCACACGTTCGTAAATTTGAATCGAAAATTTGACAAAACGCGCCGAGCCGAACATAATAATTATGTGCGTACCGTGTGCATCTTGAGAGGCAGTATACCAAATGAATACCAAGTGAATACTGATTGTTGAATGGCTGGATGGTGTGTGCCAAAAGGATTGAGGCGTTGCCCAGGAGCAGGCGGTGGCAAATGTTGTTGAATTTCAATTAAAAAAAACTTGTTCCTCTATACAAAAGACTAGAGAACCCTGGTGCCAAAAGGGATTACAATTTAATGCAATAACGCGTTGCGAAGAAAAGATGATCAACTGGCACTGGTTCAGGGGAGGTGCAGGAAGCGCCTACCGAATGGCCAGGGGGATAGAACAAGGATTCGCTTCAGCAGCTGCTGAGGGCGGAGAAAGAGAGCTCAAATATTAAAGGAGCAGAAGCAGGAGCAGGAGCAGGAGTAGGGCACTCGCTGACACTTGAGCTGACTGAATGAGGTCTGAATTGATATCAAATTAAAGCTGGATCTATACCTGGCACACGTGTACAAACTGCTGCAATTGCAGAGGAGCACAATCAAGGTCTGGGCCCGAGTTGCTTTTGTATTTGAGTAAGCACTTCCGCTGCTTGCCACACGTGTCTCCTACTCATTCTTGCTCACCAGCAATCTCTCTCTCTCTCTCTCTCTATCTCTCTCTCTGTCGCACTCTAGTGTTTATGCGGCTTGTGGCACTAATGTAAATCGGATGTCAATGCAGCGTGATGTGTATATAAATTATCAGCAACAGAGCCAGAAAATAATATATGTACGTACAGAGAGAGAGAGAGAGAGAGCAAGTGAGTGAGAGAGTGTGCGAGAATGTGTGGAGAATCCACTTCAACACAGAACCTGTTAGAAGCAAAGCTACATAAATAAATAAATAAACTGTTAGTCCGCAAAACGGAAGGAAATCATAAACACAGCAATAGTTGTTAGTTTCTAGATGTTGCTGTTGTTGTTGATGTTTTGACACGCATACTATCATAATTACAGCTGCACTTGGGCCACCAGGCAAGCAACCCAACGCCCCACACACATATACACCTGTTGCTGCTTCCGTGCAGCGGTGGCAAAGAAAAATATCAATTTTCCACGTAAAATGAAGCTGGCCAAGATGCGTCCGCAATTTAACTACAAGTATATAGAGCATCATCACATACGATACGAGCACGAGATTGTGTACCTGCATTTTGACAACAAAATAAACAGATGCAGCTCTAAAGATATGCTTTGATTGTTAGACTTGTAAACAACACACAAAATACAAACAACAGCGCTCAATGGAGGAGCAATAGCAACATCAGCAGGAGCAGAAAAATGAGGATGGGCATAGCAATGAAAATGGGAATGGGAATGAAAATGGGCATGAGAGACTCTGCTGTGAGTTGCATTATCTTGGCAGTTCCTTGGCGCGCATATAGAGCGGAAATGAAACCAGATACTTTGATAGAACGCTTATAAGGAGTCTCTCTCCAGCAACAGCAGTAGCAACTGCAGCAGCAGCAGCATCATTGATCTTCAGCACTGATGAGGCAAAATGTAATGATCCGGCCATAAATGAGGCTTGGCTATAAATATTATTGATCTTGGTACTTGCTGGTACTTGAGCTTCTTGATTAAAAATGCTGCTACAAACTGTTGATCTTGGCTCAAATGCCAACTACTTAAGGAAGCGTTGATCTAGACCAGAACGCTACTGTAGACAACAAAGTGAGCTCGCAGTGCATTCTTTTGGAACTGCATTAGAATTAAAGCACGTGATTCGTATAATACCACAGATTCACATTCAAGATCATAAGATTAGGTCTTACAAACTTCAATTGCAGTCATTTTAAAGATATCCTGCGAGCACACAGGAATAGAAAACCAAGCTAATTGTGAAGAACCTGGGATCAGTATAAGTTGATCTGCATTGTTATTGTAATTGTTTTCATTTTTTAATTACTCAAAAAGATCTCACTTTCAAAGACACTAATAATATCTTGAACGTGAACCGGAAGTAACCATCAAACGATCCATCGATCAATCGCTCCTCAATCAGAGCTACTTGGATGTTATGAATCTGGCTTGGTCTGATCGGCTGTTTGATGCCTTCGGGCCTTCAGCTGTGGACAGTTGGTAAGTCCTAAAATTTGAGTGACTCGCTAAATGGCTCATTTAATACCGTTTCCCACTGAGCACAGAAGGTGGCATGCGGTCAGCAGCAGCGGCAACAGCAACAACAGCCACATCAGCAGCAACAGCAACAGCTACAGCAACGAGAACGGGAACAACGACAACGACAACGCAAAGCATAAACGAATGAACCTGAACCCTGCGAGAACGCAACTCCAACGGCTGGCTGAACGTCAAATTGTGCACCTGTCCAACTATCACCATGACTACGACGACAACAACAACAATAACAACATCAGCAGCAGCAGCAACAAAAAAATTCGGACAACATGTGTGCCCTGTGGAGAGTACGAGAGTGCGAGAAAGACGCCGACCCCAGGCCAAGGCCCGGACAACTGTTGTGTGAGCGGCTGAGTTTGCGCTTTTTTCCAACGTAATTCGTAGCCAGATTGTATGCCATATACACACATGCACACACACACACACACACACACGCATGCAATCACCCACACATTTCCGAGTTTTGGTTCCGAGTTGTGAACGCTGTGAGAAAACTGTTGGTTGCCTGGACGAAACGCTGCACACACGCAAGATGCAGCCGGGCGATATGGGAATAGGATATTAGAATTTCTTGGTGGCCGGTTGTTGCCGCTGTTGCTGCTACCTGCCAGGCCACTTTGGCGCTGCCTTCGGCTTGCCTAATTTACTTGCGCCGACGCATTGTCCTTTGCTGCAGCCAGATCACCTTTCTCTTTCTAGCGCGCCTGCACTTGCGGCTCATTCATAACACTGAAATCTGTACCACTTGCTTGCTAACAAAAGGCACTGAACTGAACTGAACTGAACTCAGCTAAAGAATGTTCAGTGTTTAGGGCCCCTTTGGGCTTCAAGGTATCGATACGGAACTAAAGGAAGTAAATTACCGGATGTTTTATTCTCATTTGCTTGTTGTTCTTTGTGATTCACCGAGATATCCTGCGGCTTTTGTGCACTCCGACCCACAACAACCTTGCTCATTTGTCATGCTGTTCTCCGCCTCTCTTGTTCTTCACGCTTTTCGCATGAAATGACCAATAATAAACCTTATTTTTCTGCCGTTTTCCCTTTTTTTTTTTGTTTTTGCCAAACCATCGGGTAATCGAGACACACACATACATATACTACACAGGAATATATTCGGCTGCTTACTGCACTTTGTAGCTCATTAATTGCACATATGCAATGGCTTTTTAATAGCCTACCTCAGATATGGTCACATTGGCTGCGTTTAGCTCTGCGCAATGTTTTCCCACGGCTGCTGGGGGTAGTACAAGTTTTTCTGTTCAAGATACTTATTTATAAACAATGTTACAACGTTTGAATTTTGATAAATTACACGACAAATGTCCAACCCACACAACACAGGCGAAACTCACGTTCCGGCTCATTGCGCCTTAATGTTTCGTCCTGCCAAAGGATAATATTGTAGCGTGGGAGACACAGGTTGTGAATGAGCTGTCTAGGGTGCAAGAAACTGCAAAAAGTTTACTACAGCATATAAATAATAAAAGTAAATACTGTTTATTTGAAATGACTTCATTAAACTGCATATCCGGTTGAATTTTATGTTTATAAATTTTTTTTTCAACTATACTGCAATATTTCCTAACATTAATTTATCCATGCAAATTATGAATTAGTTAAAAATGATATATCTCTTTTTTCTAAGACAAATTTTCTCAGATACTTTTGGCAAACTTTAGTTTTTAATTCTACTGACAGGACCTTACTGCTATGGATTCGTTTAATTGTTGCAAGCAAAATTTTCATAAATTGATGCCTTATCTATGTCAACGAGGTGAAGAACTTAGGCAATATTTCTTATGAGTACTAGAGTCTGGGCAAACAGGAGAAACATGGCAAGTAAACAACAACAAGAGCTGCAAATGAAACAATATGAAAACAACATCAACAACATTAACAGCAAAGGCAACAACAAATCAGCTGCGCAAGCGCACAGATCAAAAGGCAAAATACCGCCAGCACAAAAAAAAAAATCCGAGACGGGATGGGCCCGAGTCCGACTCTGGGCTGAAATTGCAAAGGCCCAGACAAACGGAAAAAAAATTAAAAGCTAAAACAAGCTGAAAATTCAAATTTATTTACACTTTGACGCATTTAAAACAAAGAGAGCAAGAAAAAATAAAACCACCCAAATAAAAAAAAAATACAGAAAATAAAGAAAAAACAAAAACAAACTGTAGACAAATAAATGAGACGAAGCCAGGCCAACAACAATACGCATAACGATGTGAAAATTAAATGTAAAAGCCAGCGACAGAGAGAAAGAGAACAAAATAAAAATAAAAATACAAATAGGTAACTAGCAGGGCGGCAAACTGATAAAAATCAAGAGACCAACTTTTGCACTGAATTTACGAGCCCGCAGCCCAAATTGCATTAGCTTTCGGAATGAGAATTTTCCCACGTTATCCAGAGAACTTGAACTCGCAATTGAATCGCTCAGGTGCTGGTCGTTTGACCAGCCACTGACTACAAATTATAAACATTTTTTTGAATGCCAACTCTACAAATTGCGCGCAGTGGCAGTGGCAGGAGCAGGACATGCCGGCGCAGGTCCTGCTGGTGGTTGTTTTACATGATAGTCATCAAGTGCAATAGCGGCAGCAGCTACGCTACCCACCCCAACAAATGTGGCTGCACTTGCTGCAGCCACTGCTGGAATTTAGCTGGGGGCGCGTTCACCCTCATCAGCACATAGCCTAACACACTTTAGTGCCCACAGCTTAGGTCACCCTCACTAAAGTTCGGTTTCCCTAGTTTATTTGTTGCATTTCTATATAATTTTGTTATTTGTCTGTCGAGTGACAAGTGTTGGCATCAAATGTTGTTGTTTTCGATTTTGGTTTCTGTTCCCAAGGGTGTTGGGTCACCCGAGAGCTATGCACAATTAGCTAGGGGGTAGATTTTTTTTTAAAACCTGTCTATTGTGTTAAGATATGTAGAATTTTGTGATTATTCGATTATATATATTTATAAAAACTACGCTGTTATTTAAAATGTTCATTATACTGTGCAATTCTAAAAATAAAGAATCAAATGTACTTTCAATCTATTCAAGTCGAGCGAAAAATTGAAAATTCACACAATTCAATTAGCTGGCGGCCACAAAATTGCGTTAATGAAAATTGCAAATGCATTTAAAATGGAAAAGCCAAAAAGGCTGATGAAAACTGTAACTGCGGAAATATGCAAGGAAATTGCCAAGACGCTGACTGAATGATGGGCGCGAGCTTTTTGGGGGGCGGGTCACAATTTGATGATTATTTTCGCAGACAGGCATTACATTTTCGGGGAGTTAGTCCGGAAATTGTGGCTGAAAATTCAAAAAAATTGCCTTATGGAATTTTCTTAAAGCCCTAAATATGAATCAAATCGGATTGTTATTCCAAAATAATATAGCATCATAAAACCAAATTCTGAACAAACCCAAAACCTCCCAAAAATTGTGCTTGCTTCCCAGTATTTAATTTATTACAAATATAAAAAAAGATGTAAATTGGAGCATGTTTTCAACATATTTATTAATTTGTGCGCTTTAGACTTGAAATTCGCATTAATAACATAATTATTAAATCACACACACACGCTCACACACATACAGGAGCAATGGCAGAAAAAGCGCAGCCTCACATCCGGTCAACATTTTGTCGCCATTGCCGTCTCTTTCATGTGAACTCTTTTAAGGCAACAGCAGACGCAAAAAAAATTGAAAAAAGAGGTAAACCAAATTACACGAAACTCTTACACAAAAACAAACACACACAGACACGCTAACACAATCGAACTAATAGATAGAGACATATGGAGCCATACAGAAGAGGCGAAATCGGAGTCGGAGTCTAGGCAGATTGTCCGTTGTTTAGTTAAGCGCAAATCTAAAACAAGTTACAGTTCATTCATTTCGATTCATTCATTCAATGTAGCAAACAACCGGCTTTTGGTGCCCCATTCATCGACGCTACCAGCGGAAGTTGGCGTAGTTCTTTAGGGGGCCTCAGCCTCAGTCGCAGTGGCAGTGGCAACCCCAGTTTCAGTTCCAGTACCAGTCTCAGTCTCCGTCAGAGTCTCAATCTCAATCTGTGCCCCAAAGACGATTTCCCTCACTAAACACACTCACGAACATAATTTGATTTTATTTATTTGTTCGTTTGCTGGAGTTAATAATTATAAATTGGCGTATGTTGGCCAACTCTGGCCACATCTGTGTCCAGCCAACCAACTGGGCAACGTAAAGATACAGATACATTTAGATAACTTGGGTTGTGTGCGTGCGTGTGTCTCAATATTTCTCCATTTTGTCGTTTGTTTTTTGTTTGCCTAATTCTTAATGATGCATAAAGTGCTTTGCTTGTTGCTCTTTGGTTGCTGTTTTTGTTGTTGCTTAGCAAATACGATTTTGAAAGTTGATTGCAAATTAATTGCTAACCTGCCCCCATGCATGATTTCGATACGTTTTTTAAAACGTTTTTGCAATGCCAAATGTTAATAGATGTGTAAAACTAGCTATGCATAATTAAAATCCGTTATTACTGACATTAAGCAGGTTTTTAATATGTTAAGTAGTCACACTTAAGACAAAATATTTGAATGATTTAGAAATTGTAATTAGTCTAAGTTTGCAACCTTAATTTAAAATGTACTCAAATGCAAAGTCATCCAATTCTCAAATTGAACTCAGCAAATTCAAAACTTTGTAATGATGGCAATAGAAGCTACATTTACGTAAATAATTTAAATAATTATAATGCATTACATTTTTTATTGAGTAATCTTAATGATTCGCATTGCTTGGCAACCAAAAGTTTGGTTTTGAGCCTAAAGCACCGTTTTGGTTCAGTAGTTATAATAGTTTTGGTTATATTTAACTATGCTATTATAACTATAATAACTGTGCTATTAAATTTAACTATTCATTTGTAAGTAGTAGTAAATACCATATTATCACATTCAAATACATGTTTAATGGTTAAATATTTCACAGATCCTAAACATTCAATAGATATTTCCTTAGAATCGCTAAGCAAAGTTCAGGGTAGTTCACAGCAAACACAACTGCTAATAGCTTCTAGTTGTGGCCAGAGTTACATATGAATCTAAGTCCAAATGTATTCGTATTCACAATGCAATTCGTATCTTTCGTCGCTGCGTTTCGTTCATTGCCTTTGGCTCTGTTGTTGTTGTTGCTATTAGCGGCTTTCGCATTATACAATTTAATGTTTAATTTTTTTACCCCCGAGTCGAAAACAAAACAAAAACAATAACAACAACAACAACAACAACAACTACATCAAAAAGTCCAACTCACAGTTGCTGTTGATGTTGTTCTTTTGAATGTTCTTTGTTTTAAATTAACTCGACCGTAACGCTTTTCTATGGCGTAAATTTACATCTACGTACGTAACGAAATAAAACGAGCACAAAAAACTGAAAAAGCTGAAAAAAGGCAGTTCGAGTCCCAACATCGAGGAGACGCCGTCATCGTCACCGGCGTCGACAGCAACAATGGGTATACATAATATAAATACACTTAGAGAAAAGCCAAAGTCATCCAAAATTAATAACGAATGTTGTAAATATTTGGCCAATTTAAATATTTTAATATTGATAATACATTTTTAAATATTAAAGTTATCAATCTCTGAAAAGTTGTACGCTTAGTTCTCATTTTATGCTTATTTCAAACATAATATGTTTTGGTTTTAGTGGTTTTTACATCAAGAATAGTAGTTTTTGAATATTTTACAAAAAATGGTTCGAACTCTATTCACATAGCATAAAAAGTAAATTTTTTTCAGTGTATATGCATATAGAAATATGCTGTGAGTATAAGCGGATAGACGTGAATTGCCACCATACTCAAGCGAGCAGCCTTAAAATCCATTTGAATTTTACCTATGAATACGTAACGCCGGGCCAGGCGTGGCGAGGCGAGGGGTGCAGCGCGCACTATATATTAGATCCAATGCCATCGCTGGTGTTGCCGTTGGCGCGCGTCAGATTCAGCTGAATATGGTAATAAATTAAACGAAATCTACCGAGAACACTACAATGTGGCAGTAGCTAACTAAGTTGCGATCGCAACGACCACAAAAGCAGAAAAAAAAGGGAAACCACAGAGCTGCAACTCCCCCGATACGAGTAGAGCAAAATTCTAGGTTGTGCGGCTTTTGAACCAAGCTGAAAACTGAAAATACAATTAAGCCGAAACGTTGACTTGACGTTTCACAGGTTGGCGCGCTCTAGCACCACCATCAGCACCACTAGAACCACCAATAGTTGACCAACGAAGCGCGCAGGCGCGTAGTACAAATCTTCAGTTTCAACTTCAACTTTGTTTCGACTATGTTAATTAGCAGCAATGTGATTTCTGGCTTGAAGGCCTCCAAGTTGGGATCAAACCATTGTTGCTCTGAGTATGATTAATATGCTATTCTAAGTGTAGCCTCTGCCACGGCCTGAAGTGGGCGCATTAAATTCCGCTAAATGCTATAATAATATGCCTATGCCCAGATGCTAACTTCTAGATTCCCCAGAAGTTAATTCTTTTATTTTTATTTCATTTTCTTTTATGCTACGCTGCAGAAACAATGGCGTTAAAATTAAAAACGAAATTTTTTTTTATGACCTTAACAAATTTGCAATCAACATAATTTTTAGTCGTAGATGTTATGACTTCAGGCTTTTATGTGCTGTATCTTGGCCATGGTGCGTGGCTCAAATATTAGCTGGGCTTCGCACTCTCTCCCTCTTTCTCTTTAGCTAACCATCTTACTGAATATGAATGTCTTTTGACCGGCCCCGTGTTCTGCTCCGTTGCCCCATAATTTGTGGGAGGTGAAAATTGTCTTGCGTTAATGGCTGAATTTAGTGTAATTAATATGGGCGGAAGGCCTTACGAGCTATTCATTTTACCTGCTTCACATTGTATGCTAATCAACAGAAATCACCCTTCTGGGCAATTTTTGGTCGCAGCATACCAAATAATTTTAAATAGTTTCCAATAATTTTGATGAGCAACAGGTTTGACCAAACTCAACATAAACTATTTGTTTTATAGTATTTTATAGTCTCTGATTTTAATTACAAGCGCATTTTATGTAAAACCAATTTTTAAAATCGAATTCTCACATCGTAGCATTCAAATGTGTTTTCAATCAGACTATTTCGATTACTTAATCGATTGATTTGATTGTTTGATGTAACAGTTCATACAATTTTTGCTCCATCTTTTTCAGGTCGTCTCGTGCAAGCAGTTGAAAAGTAAATTGACCTTAGCTCTTTATAAACCTAGACACACACCGATACACCGATGTACATATGTGTGTAAATAAGTACGCGTGTGATCTGTCACATGCAATGAATTCCATTGTCGCTTTCAAAACCAACAAACTGTAACTAAACTAAAACGCTTGGCACACACTCAAGAGTCCACAAATGTCACAAACACACTCATGAGTACTTGTACTTATATTCGCGATCAACGGGAGAATTCACCACAAGACATGTGAGTGAATGTTTTCGGTGTGTGTATGTAGAATTGTCGCTCAGTGTGTGACACGCAATATGGCGATCAGAAGCGTTAGCTCTGGCTCTGACCCCGTGCCGTGGAGTAGCCGAAGGTGGAAGAGGGGCGTCTGCATGCGCACTCAAATGTATCTACAACTCAAATATGCATTAAATGTGTCATTTTGTGAGGCAACAACCTACGCGCGGCACGAGCAAAGAAGCGGCTCGCATGGCCAAGCGATCTGAAAAGCGAGTGGAGCACTCACCAATCCAACTGACGGACTGGCTGGCTGACTCTCAGGTCTCCGTCTGATCGGTTGGCTGGCTGGGCTGAGGTTATATGCCGACATCAGCATTATGTTGTTGTTGCTGATGACGATGATGATGAACATGAATCAACAGCCACACAACGGCAACAATGGCAACTCTTCAAGCTTGGACAAACATTTCACGCATCAGGCATTTTATTGTGTAAAATATATATATGTATATAAAAAAAAATACAAAAAATACGCTACGCGAAAAAATAAAAACAATAAAACAAAAACAGATCTGAAAATAGAACAAATTTTTTGCAAATATACGTTCAACAAGAGTCCGAGTCGACCATTTAGCTGGCGTTGAAAGGTAGATGGCCTTTCTTATATCTAGCCTGCGTGTAAGGGCTTCTAATTAAGCCGGCAAGCATATGGGCTTGACCATATTTGAAGTCGCCTCGGATCGCATTGTATCTGGGAGAACAATGCAAAGGCAGCGCTAATGAAAACAATTTTGCGTGCAAATATCTAAGATACACTAGCCTAGATGCGCTCTCAACCACAACATTGAAAGACCCTGGCTGTCCACACATACATGGCTGTAATCATATGTGAGCTATCTGTGAGTTATTGTATCTTGCCGTTTTGTACAAATGATGAGTAAGCGTTGCTGCAAAAATTGATTCAAGAAGAATCAAAAAGAAAATAAATATCTATCTATATAAGAGGGTAGGTATACTGAAAGTGAAGAGCTCCAGCTAAACTATAAACGATGGCACATAACACCTAAATGTAATGCGTTCCAGAATGCAACACAGTTGTAAATCACTCGACGTGCTATCAGGGGGGGAGGGAAGAATTGGAGGGGATGCCTAACTATGGATTATATGTGTATATGCATGTGTTCAGAAATCGCTGCCCGATGACGAAACTCAAAGCATTTTCAACTTTTTTGCGCTTCGCTGACTTCTGTTGTAGGTGTTGTATTTGTTGGATGCCAGTTCGGTGCTAAAGGTGCGGGTAGCGGCAGCTCAAATTAAAACAAACTTTACAAAAGAATACACACAAGAAATACAACAACAACAAAATAACACAAAAATAAAAAACGACCGTAAAAATAAATTCAAGTTAGTAGCTGGGCGTTCATGACACTGTTTCTTGGTTCTTCGACTCTTAAATTTGGAAAACCTTTGCAAGGCATAAACTCAATTTTAATGGGCACAATTAATCATAATTTGTTTTAGTTTTCATGATTGTATAGTTTTTAAGACACGTTCAAGAGCTGCTTTTAATTTTAAATGTCGAGTGGCGAACTAGTAAAAATACGCCAGACGAACACCTGGATAAAATAAATTTCAAGACTTCATTTACATAATTACCTCAACACTTAAGGACCTGGCCCTGAGAGCCAACTCTTGCCGCTAAAGTCAAAGTGTCAACAAGTCATGCACTCCAGCTAAGATATCCAGCAATTTTAACAATTTTCACACAATCTCAAAGCTTCATGGATACATGTTCGAGTACATAAATTCATGTATGCTAATGGCCCAGTAAGCAAGGGAGAGAATTGGATTTTGAGGGGTAGAGGGAGCTAGCTCTAAAACATCAATAATATGTAAATGCAGCAAATTAATGACTGACAAAAAGACAATCGAAACGAATTAAGCAAACAACCTACAAACCCAGCAGGAGGGGTAACAGACTTAAACACCGAACGATGACAAGCCGAGTCACATAATTTGTATGCGGGCAACGGGCAACGAAGCGGTCCGCAAGATGACAAAAAAAAAAAAATGAAAAATAAATAATAAAAAAGCACAGTCCCAGGGGCTCTAAGTTCATATAGAAATTATTGAATTAAATTGAAGACGTTGAGTCGAAGAGACTAAAAGAACCATTTAAGACCGCGCACTGTTGGCGACTTATGCTTAAGCATTAATGTAGATCTTAGCTTAGATTTTGTGGCTGCTCAGACTACAGTTTTTGTCACTAACTCTTAACAGAGTTGATCGACTGCACCAGTGTGTTTACTGTAATGCAATAAAATTTACTTCAATACTTTTTAAAATCGAAATTATAAAATTATTATTGGTTTATTAATAAGATTTATATTTTAAATTAATTATAAAACTTTAAATTGTTTACGTTTTAAATAAAAAAAATAGGCATACCTGTATATATCTGTTTCTCAATATATCTATATACAATTTTTATTCTTATTCTTTAAGGAAGTGTATGCAATCTTCGTGTACATTATTTTAGGGATTTCAAAGGAATTTGTGTTCTCTTCTTTTTTTTGTTTTTTGTCAAATTGGTTGATTATTTAATTAGTAGCGCACACTTATGGCTCCGATATGGAAATATACATAACATTTATGGTCATAATGTGTCAAAGACCATAAATACAATTAATTTATTATAATGCCAACAGCAGCAGGCGTCTGGGCCATAATATTGTGAAGTCGAAGATTAACTGTTAACTGCAGCTTGTTGTGGGCAGCGTATTGAATATAAATAAAAATTTGTGTGGCGCATGCTACATCATGTTAACACTGGCTGTGGCAAAGTTCAGCAGATGCAGATGCAACTATGGATACAAATACAGATACAATGCATAAGATACAATGCATTAATGATCCGACGCTGTCGCTCCAATTTGTACGGCGACGCATTAAAAAATGTATCTCAAGCTGTGCTAAGGGGTCGCCGTTGGCAATGCCTTATATGTAAACAATTTAAATAGATATTTAGATATGCTGTCGACGTGGTCTCCGGCAGCCTACGCTGGCGCCAGGCGCACCGCAGACGCATTTAGCTATTTGTTTTAAAAATTAATTTCCGTTTCAATTTCAATTTCACATAAATAAATTAAAAGCCAATCCAAAAATACAAATAAAACAGCTCGCACTCCACACTCAATGGATTGCATACCGCATTAGCGATTAATAAATATCTGAATCTGCCCATTACTGGCAAGACAGATATCGCTGCCATACATAATCGTAATCGTTGATCGTAATCGTAATCGTAGGTGCCTCGATTGCCTTTCAAGCAAATTATTGTTGAAATAACATTCCGCCGGATGCACTAAACATATGCCAATCTATCTAGAAGATACATAGCTACTTGTATCGCTTAAAATTTCATGGGAGGATGTACCATAAACAACTTTGATGGCTTAATGGGTTGATCTTAATGAACAATGGCCAACATCACTAGTCATTGATTTAACACTAATTATCCGAGTCAGCCGATGTATATATTTATGAATGTATCTTATGGATAATATTTGCTTACCGCTGTGTGGCATGGCAGGTGTTGGGTGGAAGCTATTGCTCTTATCACTATTCGCTCCTGTTGTTGTCACATAATCCATCGACAGGCGGCTCGCAATGCTGTTGTTCGACACCGGCGTCGTGGCCGGTGTTGTTCGTGGGTAATTGGCTACCTGATGGTCTGATCCACAAACCGAGGCAGTGGTGGCCGATTCAAAAGAATTTCCATGCACAATATCCTCATTTGGTTTTTCACAATCTACCAACGGAAATTTAATTAGTTGGACAATATTATATTATTAGGATCGACCCAAACTAAAAGCTTTTTGGGTTTATACACATGATAATTTAAAAAAAAATTGGTTACACTTGCCGCTGATTTAAGTGACATGTTTTTCTTTGCAAAACGCAGACCTCAGTTAAATCGAATTGCGACCGGACACGAACCTGACAGGATGCAACAGGCTACGGTTAATACAACCCGTTTACAAGTAGCGTAGTAATAACCAGGTGACCCACCCCGCTACCCACCACCAATACAAAATTTGTCCTTGATTTCGTTAGCCCTGACTCAACTGGTCTGAACACTTCCGCCAACTAAGTTGCCAATGTGGCGTTTTACCTTGTGGGCAAGTAAATTTAGTTTGCCACGCAGCTTTTAAAAGGGTCTTTGGGTTAAAGCAGAATAGGAAGTTATTTGTTGTTTTTTATTTATGAATAAAAAAATCGTCTGCTAGATTGTATTCTATACTTCTAATAGAAGAATTTGTTTTTCAGCAATTACCAATAACAAAAAGTCCCCCAACATAAAAAAGATATTAACATTACTTTACATTATATTATTATCTATTTACTAATTGGAATATATATACTTTGATTTAGCTAGTCAACTGAAAATCCGTTTAATTTATATATAATAAATGTTTGCTACACATTCATAAATCTAAAGAATATTTCAAAAGTTACTGCTTATTTCTCTTTCAGAAGTTCGAATATCAAAGATATTATAAAATAAATGATGTATGAATTTTTAAAAACTTATAGGGGATTATGTTTTGTAGTTTACAGCTGGCTTGGTCGACAGACTGGCTGATTGACTTAATGTCTGACTGGCGCCAGCAGCTGCTTCTCTATGCCAGTCACGTGCTCACCTTTTTGTAGTATATCCAAATGCTCCCACAGTATATCGCCCGTAAATGCCGGCGTTATGGCCAGGAATTTCTCTTTGCCCAACTCGACCATTTCACGGCCGGTCATTTTGCAGAATGGCCCCAGGTCCATTGAGAGCAGGGAGAACTCATTTTTGGCCCAGTTAAGCCAATAGATGACATGCTCCTCCGTCCATTCGCGGGGATCTACAAAGAATATTTATCAAATGGAATACGTAATTCAATTAATTACTTTTCTAATGCCACATTCATTGAGTGTCTAATTAATTGTTATTATTCGTATTCGTATTGTTATTTTTGTTGTTATCGTGCGTGGGAGCGCTGTAAACCAAATTTTATTTCTATGTCTATTGCTGTGGGAAACGATTAATATTCATTTATGATCACGTCTTTGTATGGGACTGTTTGTAAATTATTATTTTATTGGCGTTGCCAATGCAACCAATTCAAATTTAGACAAGTGCATGGGAATTGAATTGTGTTTTTAAATTGGGAAAGTTTTATTCGTTCAGTTATAGTTAACGTTACCTTTGGTTATATTACAGTTCTGCACCTCCTTCTCCCAGGAGGCAAACGAGGCTTTCAGAACCTCATTAACCTTTCGGTTTGTGCCAGGCGTGAGGGGCGGCAATGCTGTGGGTACATCTGCAATAGATTTAAAAGAATTGTAATCAGATATTATATATTGCCACATCTCGATAAGGTCTTAAAGTTATATTTTAGTGATTGCACTGGTTCTAATTAAGGATCTGCTTAGTTACCTCGCAGTTTTCCGTTGCTCGTGTGCAATTGTTGCAATTTGTGGGCTTTTAAATGAAATTTGCTGGTGAAGCATTGATAATTGTTGCTAAGAAATGTCTGATGATTGTACGTGTTGTTGTTGATGCTGCTGCTACTGTTGTTGTTGTAGTTCGTTGAGCGCAGTGGCGGCAACATGGGACAATCATTCCAATCGATCCATTCATTTGTCATAATTTTGCAGTTACAACTCGTATCTCAACTGGCCAATGAATATGTTTGTTCGTGTATTGTTGTGGGTTAAGTAGTGTTGTGCTCTTGGGTGTCAAAAGTCAAACCAATTTAAGATCACTCGTATTCGGATACATTCGTGAAGGGTGGGCAAACAGCGATCGTTGGATTCAATTGCCTTCAATTTATTGGCGTGAAAATCAAAGCATCAACAAATTTAACCCGAAATGTCAGTGAAAGTCACGACCCTTACGCCAACGACGCGCCGTTTAATCTTGTAGATACAAATGTATCCAGTGGTTGGTTCATACAAAAACGTTATTCGGGGAGCTAACTGTTTGATTGGTGTCTCATTTGTTATTTGCAGCGCAATAAACGCTAATTAGTCATCACAGCACTTATATTAACTTATAATATGGTTATTATTGGCTTGGCAACGATTGTTTGCTTTATCAGTTGCGTTCTCTTATTTAAGTTTTACATAATCGATACATACACACACACACACAAAAGCTTCACAAGCAACCAAAGCGCGATAAGATTTATTTAAATTTATTTAAGTTAAATTCACGTTGCACAATGCACAACAAAAAAACAAAACTGAAATAATTTTTGTAACTGGTCGGTTCTCTGTGTATCTATTGGATTGCTGGATTTGTGAAGCCAAACTGAAACGAAACGATCGCCTCGTCCGTTGGGTATCCTAAACAACGAGAAGAAACGAGCTAGAGAGAAACCAACACATACAATCGCACTAGCGCGCCCAGAGAGTGAGAGCGTGTGCGATGAGCAACAAGTGGAATTGAAATGCTCACCACATAAATCTCAGAGCGCAACGAAACGAAATGGAATTCATTCACAAACGAAACTGTTTGAACGGCGCAACGTGTGAGCGTAATAAGAGGGAGAGCGCGTCCACATGTGTGCGTGCGCGTATGCGTATGTGTGTGTGGAACGGAAACGGCCATCAAATCGTGCCGACAACAACAAAAGCAACAAGAGCAGAGCAACAGCTACACCTAGTAAAACAACACAACAACAAGCTGTTTGTTTAGCACTGAGAAAAAAATTCACGAAATGAAAGCCAAAGCAAATAACAAACAAAAACAGGCAAGCGGCAAAGGCTGGCAACAGGTGACACAGCGTACAGGGTGTAACAGGTGCAGAAAAGTCAACTTGGGAAGCGTATCCAAAGTTCAAAAGCTCCGAGCTCTCTCTCGCCGTAGCGAAAAAATAACTTAAGCCTTTGGTTGGACAATCAAGATCAAGTGACCACCATATCTAAAGTAGCTGCCGTAATTTATTAAAACACACACACCTACACAAGCATATGTTTGTATACATACATATGTATATGCACCTCACATATGGCAAACCTACTCAAGTTTCCTCACACACACATTGCGGCTCCTTGTGCAGGCAGAACAGCAATAACAGCAACAACGACGGCAACGAGTTTATGAATGAATTTCTTATGTTGCCTTACACGCGCATTCTTGCTCAAAAAGATACAAAAAAAAAACTCCAGCAACAGACAATGAGACAACAACAAAAAGTTGTAGAAAAGAAGGAGAAGCGGCGCGACGGCTCGTTTTCTTTGCGTCAAAAATATATACAAGAACAACAACAACAGCTGCAGCAGCAGCAGAAACAACAATGATCGACGTCGGCGTCGCCGCTTCCGCTGCTTCCGTTTGCTTTGCCTTGTATTCGTATCGCTATCGAACGCAGGCCCGTGGTAAATAATGTATGTGATAAAGCAAAACGGCTAGAAGAGCCAAGACGGAGACGGAGACATAAACGGAGACGTAGACGTCGTACACGCGAACAGCGAGTCGCACAATTTGCAAGTACTATATATACTCTATGGTATGTGCGAGTGCGCGAGTATATAGGTAAGATAGAGAAGTACGTCAAAAGGCCATAAGATAGAGCTATTATGACAAAGCGACCAGGTAAATTTATGAATGAAACAAACGCCCGAGCGGCGTCGAGTTTCGAGTCTGTGAATGAATTGAAATTACGTGCGGCGACGCGGCGGGCAGCGGCGGTTTAAGATCATTTGGTAATTATCACAAAACCGCAAATAATTGGCGACAAACGCAAGGAGACACCCTGCACTCAAATAAACACATATGAATGTACATATGCATAAAAATATAGCTTTACATAAATATGCATGAAAGTATCTGCAAGATGCGACAATGTGCCTTCGAGGTGGGCGCATCTGCGTGTTGAGCAAATTGCTTTGCATATGTGCAGCTACACATATTTGACATTGCACATGTTATTATGTACATACATTATTGGCCGTATGACTAGTTGGCCAAAAGGGAAAAGCTCTTTAAAACGCAGTAGTTACAACTTTAAATTACAAAACGTCTGTGCGTGTCTAAAATTCATTATGAACTACTGCTGGCTGACATGTACAAATCTTGACGGAGTTCCATTGCTGGGCCACACACACCAAAACAACAAAGCACTTGGGTGTTAATGCCTCTCGGCTACTTCTTAGACCTTCGCTTGCATGCAGGCTGATGCGGTTGGTAATCATACATATATATGTATATATCTATGCTTATGAGGTGTTCATGAACTGGGTCAATTAAATCGTTACACACTGCATGAAACTAAATCACAATAAATTAAATTATACGATTTTCACTGAAATAAAAATTTTAAATGGGACTTTCTGAATTTGCGAACTGCCTATGATTTATGTTTTCAAAGAAAAAATAGTTTAAACATGATCATCTTTGTATGTACGTGTATTAATAAATTTATACATATGTATTAGAGAGCGCGTGCCAGTAAGCTCCGTATTTTTCGCTGACGAATAGTGTGTATCCATATGTGTGTATCAGAATTAAGTAAGAACGTTGTAATGCGGTGTAACCGCCTGAGCAATACTCGTTGACAGTGTAATAAAAGCTTAAAACGGTCTTATTTGAGAAAATATCAATTATTTTTAATTTCTTGTGGGTGGTCATAATTTGATTGATTTATTTTTAGAGATGGTCATTAGAAAACTGTCTGGCATATTTGGTGAATCTAGACACCCAATATATTTAAATTGTACGCAAATATATATTCTAAATTTTTAGTTTCTAGCATCAATTAGTGCGAAAAAATTGCGCTCTAACGGGCATTTTAAGAAATAGTTGGACGGACAAAACCTTATATACTCTCTTCAGTACGTGAAAGAGTAAAAAAATAAAAATTTCAATGGGGTTCCGGCGTATCTGAATAGAAGGCATAATTTCTACAATAACTTGACTAGTTGGGTCTACATTATAAATGTCACGTAGTCCATAAAACTTCTCATTACAAGGCTCTCTTTATGCAAAAACATCGGAGCCTGTAAAAACTGAACTTGAAAGACGCTCTCTTCTCAGTGAGTCAATTAAGTATTTAGCTTCTTATCTTCAGTTATTTGTTTTTTTATTTGAGTCATGCGCACTTTACGCTTATCAATCTTATTAAATTTCTAAGAAAACGCACAAACGCACAGGGAAAAACGGTACTCCCAAAAATGTATTAGTGCAGGTTATATTTGTACGGCCAAGAACTGCGATTGCTTATCAAAATGATAAGGTTAACTGGCAGTGTGCCAATTATGAGCACATTGCCGAAACAAAGTTGTAATTAGTCCATAGACACAATTCTAATATGAAAACTAGTTTTAAATTGAGTAATTGTATCATCAATACAATCATGTGTACGTACATATTTGATTTGAATAAAAGTGTGTGCATTAACTTACATATGTATGTGGGAACATTTTATTCACTCGTATATGTTTTGGCACGCGTGTGAACAAGTTAACTTCCGGCTTCGGATCGTTATCGAACATAACGGAAGTTTGGCAATTAATTTAAAGTCCATTTTTTAGTGATTGCCAATTTCTTAGAATTGGAACATCGCACTCAAGTTAAATTAAAGGTTGCTGTGTACATATTGAATTTTTGATATTTATTCACGAAGTGAAAAGAGTATATTGGGTTTGTGCAATGTCTGACTTCCTGTCCGTCCATTCGTCTGTTCGTATGTACGCAATTTTTTTTGCCGCTATTGAAGCTAGAGACTTACAATTTTGCATATAACCTCATGTGTGGCCGCGTCCGATAAAGTGTTAAGGATTTTGGGGTGGGGTTGACTGGGGGATAACACGTAAAATCGCAATTCCACAAATTGAAAGCTAGAGTCACCAAATTTGGTATGTAGACAGCTGATGACCTCCACAAAAGACCTTCATATTCCCGACACGCCCAGTTTTAGAGCCCTCACAGTTCTAGAGCTACAGACGCCAGATAACTGGTCACCTCCTTTAAATATCGCTAAAAATATTTAAAACTTAAAAAAAACCGACATTTTCCAAAATAATAATAATTAAGATCCTGAACGAGTATAGCGCAGTCAGTAACGCATTTCTGTGTTTCTTTTTTTTTTAAATTTAAATAAAAAACTTGTATGCGGGACAAAAATCCCCCACAGAAAAGGAAATTATAAATTCCAAGCGGTTAATATGGATGCGAAAATTTATTTGTTTACTGTCGTATCACAATGAGCTCCTCTAGTGTAAAATCTCGTTATATAATAATATATATATCATTTATATTTGAAGATCGTTTTTCTATATCCAATGCAGAGCGTGAGAGTTTGTACAATATTGCTCAATTTCAAGAATATTTTGTATATTCTTTATCTTACAATTAGTTAATATGGTATAATGAGAACTAAAGTAAAAAAAAAAAATTACAAATTAAAAGATTGATAAAAATATTTACGAAATTGGTGATTCTAAAAAAGCCCTATTGATATTAGAATTATTATCTTAACTTAGGAGTTATCTACGTAACCTACTTTATCTAAGTGCTTTTTATATTTTTGTATTGTGCTTTTGAATTGTATTTTGAACTTTTGTAAATAGATACATATGTACTCATTGCGAATTATTCTCGTTTTTCGTTTGCTAAACATTTTTTTATAAGTACCTCAATTCAATTAGAACGTATTCTCGCACATCTTTAATTGTGTCGGCCAACAGGTTGGAGGACGTGCAACTAACTACACGCAATTTAGCCCCATCCATGGAAATTAGTAACGGCAAATGGCAGCCACAGGCGAACTACCAAGCACAAAGCAACGCAACGCAACAAAATGAAACAACATTATTAAGTATTTGCTATTGACTTCCGGTCGTTAGATATTTCATTACCAACTTCATAGAATGGGAGCTGCGAGTTGAAGTTGGGGCTACTGTTTGCACTCACAAGTCAAAGAGCTTAATTCTATTATATTGGTAAATGTAGTTGGCTCCCTAGCCAGGCATTGTCGGTCCGGTAAAAATTATGCTAGTTAAATATAGTTCGATTACAAATTGCATTTGGACAGTGTTTTATATGTTTGTATAATATAACTCTCCTTCTCTTAACTTAATTTCTTTCGTCACCCACTGCAAAGTCCTTGCCTGCTTTTAATACCTTGTCTACATCTCAAACAATTTATTTCTTTTTGTCTTCAATGTCCTTTGATATCCATTCAGCTAGAAATGGTTCTAGCCTCGAGCCATACAAGGCAACTTTGTACATTTTTCAACTAATTTGAAACAAATCTGATTGAAGTTGATAACAACAGCTTTCAGTATTCTAATTTGAAGTTTGGATAGTCGCTGAAATTCAAAGATTGCGCTTTTAATGCTTAAATCGTAAATTATGTCAATAAGGGGCGACATGTAAAATTTTATACAAATACGAAGTCAAACTGAGGCAAAATGTGACAAGTTCTTGGAAAACCTGTGAACATAAAATATAACATACATATAGGCAAGTAAAAGCCGGACTATAGGATACCCTCTATCTGGCTTTTCTCGATACATACACACACACAACATTTTCTTTTCATGTTCATATTATCTTAATAGAGTTGGATTGAAACTTCAAACTATAACTTTGACAAAATATAACAGATTTTTAAAAATGTTTAAACCAAATCCATATTGTAGAGAAATACCTCAAAGGATGAAATATAACAGCTTTTAGAAACGAACTTGAATTTGTCAAGAGTATTTAAGATTGGCTATAATCAAATACTTGCTTATTTTATGTATTTTTTTGTCGCGTCTTTTCTTCGAAAATCGTATATGCAGTTAAATTTCCTTAATAGCATATAAGACAGAACATAACAACATGAATTCTGGATAAAACGAAGAACCTGAAGAATTATATTGAAAGCAAATAAATCAAATAATATGCATCCAAATTACGACAGAGCCCACAGTGGCGTATAATATAAATAAATATGTATGCATGACAGGCTGTCTCGGTGTCTGTCTATATGAAGCTGATAGTGCAGTGGGGTGTTTCAATATTTTTTTTTTGTTTTTTATTTTTTTCGATATAAAAATAATTGCAGGAATTGTGTGAGACAACGCTGACGTCGCCGTCGCCTGACAAGCAGCGCCAAACCATCGGACAGATACTTGTTGTAGTTGCTGTTGCACTTTTGCAGCTGAAACAGCAAAAGCAAGCGCGGCGGGCAAGTGCAGCAGGAGAAGGTGCAGCAACAACACCAGCAAAAGACAGAGAAAACCAGCCAAAGATGTGGCCCTGGCAAAGAGCTGAGTTGTCGTATGAAACTTACTACACCGGAAATATAAAATTACACACTCAACACTTAAATTGTGTATGCCCGCCTCGGTGAGCGTGTGTGTGTGTGTGTGTGTGCACAAGTATATATTTGTTTCTCACATGTTGCATGCTGCAATGAAGATTCTAGTGGAACGCCCGGTGCGTGCTCTGCAAACAGGGTGCAAAATGATCGAGCCCAAATTGAACGTTCAGAATATTTGGTGTAAAAAACAATCGTACAAAATGATATAATTAATTGCCGTTTTGATGAGGGTAGCAGCCAACAAGAAACGGACAAGAAAAATACTGCACCTGAGCCGTGTGATAATTGTCCATTTATTCAATATAAAATTAATTATTCGCAAATTGTTTAGCAAACATTATTTTTTATAATGTGATTTAAAGAAAACTCGCAATTTAAACTTTGTGGGACTTTAAAACATTATTCCAACGATTGCAATGGCAAACTCGCAGGTGACCATCAATCCTTCTCTCAATATTCTACAGACAATAAAAATTCGCGGAACACAAAATTCCCACGCACTTGAACTTGAAATTCTTTTTGGCTTGAATTTTTACATATGTATGTACTTTAACATATATTCTCATATTTGTTTTAGGCAAAAGATGAAGAAAACCCCGAAAAAGAATGGTACGACTCGAATTACAAACAAACATTCGTCCTTCATTGAGGGGACACTGTGAACGGATCCTGTGAGCGGCGCACAAAGAGGCTGCGTTTCAGCCTTTACCTGCTAATCCCCCCAAAATATAAAATAAGACATCTTAAAGAAACTGGTCGAATTTTAGATGAGGTGAATACCCTGCATACCTGGTTGCGGCATGCTCGACTTGTTGGCCACTGTGCGAATCTCTCAGAATGCATACAATTTAATCTGAAAGCAACTATCACTTACTAAGGTACTTGTACATTTCAATGCCTCGATCAAGGACTCGTCGCTTAGCGTCTGGCTCCAAGAGTCGTGGGAATACGAACATTTTTGGTTTCTTGTTGTGCCTTTTGGGGTTTTTTTTTTGTTTTGGTTAAATTTTTAAGCTGCTGCTGCTGGGGCTCTTGTCTCCCCTCAATCTGTTAGCGCTGATTTAATTTCGTTTTATTTCAGTTTTGTTGAACTCCATTGCGCTACTCCCACTAAGGCTGTGCGAAAAATTGACAAAGAATCGCCAGCCAGACAGCCAACTGCTTAGTCACCTGAACAGGTAGCCGAGCTCAAGCTGGCCAAGTAGTAATTGGTTTGCAGTTAGGGCAGCCAGATCTGACGATAGCTGATAACAAAGGCGCTCAATGTCTGACTGCCCAGGTGGGTTAGGACAAACCTGCCAATGGGGATTTCCATTTGTGCACAAGCCGAACATAGTTGTAGTCGTTGTAGCTAACATGAGTACAATATAAATATAGTGAGATAACACGAGCGATATCAAGAGGCATTTTAATTTCTCAGAACTACATGCATATCTGCGAGTAATATGTGTTATCACAACAAGTCCAAATAGCGCGCTGTCTGTACCCGGCATTAGCCGCCGTCGAGTGCCCTTTTGCCTAAGCCACAACAACAATGGCTTTGCATTTAGATTCAATTTGTGGGGGGACAATCTTAAAGCGACATTCCTCTTGTCTGCCAGCTGCTGCTTTAATTGTTGTCTTTCAATTTTAATTTCATTCAATTAGCCTATGGAAATCTGACAAAAACCCCCATAGAAGAGGAGCAGAAGCTGTGCGCGTGCGCATTGCGCTCGAATCTTTAATTGTGCGTAGTTGGTCAGTTCATCTGTCAGTCAGTCAGTTGGACTGTTAGTCAGATGGCACTTTGTGCGCTTTAATTAAGGGTGGGCGGTACAGACACTATGTCTAATTGCATTTGCTCAGAGTCATAAAACTTTATGTACTGCTTATTTATCGGAATATAAATGAAATTTAATTTTCTTTAATTTTCCCGCTCTCTGAAAATAACTATTCCTGTTATGTTTTCACATTATGTTTCCATTCTTAAACGCTTACACACCTATCCTGAACTTAGATCAGTTTGTTCTTTGTTCATATAATCAATATATTAATTAGATATCATTAAATCAATTATTTTTAGCAAATGAAATCATTTTACCAGTTATCTAAAGCCCTGTTGATTGTTTATATATGAACTCATTATTCTCAGAAATTGCACATGGTATATTGGATAAATATATAAAATTCTTGTTAAGTATGTAACCATATCTTAAAAGACAAATGGCACAAAGTTAACGAATAAAATAAACATACAGGAATACAATAAATACAATAACAACCAATGAAAATGTTTATTTAGCAAACGATCAACACAAAATACAATTTATATAGACAGGCCAAAGTCAATCGATAGCTAGACTAAGTGAATGTGTGTGTGTTTATAAAGACTGGAAATTCCCAAAAAAAAATTACAAAAAGACCAATCTAGAAGATTGTAGGTACAAGCATAGCACCTTGAGATACCCTGTAAGCAGTTAAAGAATTTATTCAGCTTCACATAGTTTTTAAAGCACGTACGAAAAGTTGAAATTATATTTCTAAAAAAACTATAAATAAATAAAAATAAAATTAACAATTTTTTTGTTAATAAATTGTGGTCCAACTGAATTGATTATTACTAAACAAATGTATCGATTAATTTTTTCTGTTAAATTGGAATGCTTCAGTTGTGTGCGATATATTCAATGAAATTTCAATCAAAATACCCACTTGGGTAGATACGTACGAGGTATCAAACAACAACAAACCCCAAGCCGTCTATGTAATAAAATTGATGATCAAACGAAAACTCTCACATTTTGTGCCGTGAATGCATGGCAATGAGCGAGAAACAAGGCAACACAAAACGGAACTGAGATCAATCGTGTAATAGTTGGTTTGCGTTTTGGTTCTTGCTAAAAGCGAATAAATTCATTTTTAATATGTATGTGTACCAATGGCACAAAACCCGACGCCACAAACAACACATTATTGTTTTTCATATTTGTACAGCACATCTTTATGGGTATATTGTTTCACAAGCAACAACAACATTAAAGAACACAAACAGACTGCGCGGCGTTTTTATTTCAATGAATTTGCGTGCAGTCTTCGACAGAACTTGTCATGTTTACAAACAACGCCCAACTACGGTTCACATTATGCTAAAATTCACGAAAAAAATTACCAAAATATATTTAGTATAGCCGTTTATATAACTATATGTGGCAATATATTTGGCCAGCAAATTGCTGCACTATAAATTCGTGCTAAGTCGCATCCGAAAAGAGCGCATTGTTTATTTTCAAACGATTTTCCAACAGTTGAAATAACATCAAACGACAAAAGCAAAATCGAAAAAAATCAAACAACACGAAAAAGAAAACCGAAAGCTAACAAAAACGCATTTTTATGTTGTTCGAAACAATTTGTTATATGTTTTCAATACCTACGCCAGCTTCTTCCTGTTCCTGTCATATTCTAGCCCACGTTGTCGTAATTAAAAGCTAAAATCATTATAACATACAATTATGAGTGGTACAATGGGTTAGTTTTGATCGAGGTTAGTTGGTGGAGATGGAGGAGATGGCGGTGGAGGCGGCACTACGAGGTGTTATTGCAGTCGATAGATCAAAGCATTTGCTTTCATGTTTGTTGCCATTGCACTTGTTGTGGCTGCAGTGCGTCTGGGACGGTAAATGTCAGGAGGTAGGGACCGAGCTAGGAGGAACGGGTATGCTTCTTATAAGGTGTGAAGAAACTGGCAAACGGAAAGCAACTGAGTGTCTGATATCAAACAGACACATTGGCAACTGTTTGAAGTGCAGTCATCGAGATTATGATTACATATACATAACAGCCAGGCGTTTATGGGTCGAAGAAATTGTAAAATGAAAAACATGCAGCAATAAACATTTATGAACGGAAATGCCTATTTCATTATAAGGTCAGATAGTATCTTCATTTTAAAAAAATGTATTAAAAAAAAAGAGAGCTTCTAAAGTTATCAAGCAATTTTGTGTATATTATTTTTAAATCTTTTCGTATAGTTTATATTATTTAAAATGTGCTATTTTACTGATAATAATTATCAAATTCCTATGATAAGATTGTCTAAAAATATGAATATTCTAATAATCATTTCCTATGCTGTCATTAAGCATTAAATGATACATTTCAGTGATTTGAATTGCCAAATAAATCATATAAAATATGCAGAAATGACAATGAATTGATTGATCATCCAATTGGACTGATCTTTCAGTCTGTTAATTGAATCAACATTTCAGATCAATAATCAATAAAAATGTTATACATATACAAACAAATAGCTAATAAACAGCAGCTTCAATGATGGAGTAGGATATCCCATCACTCTATATATGTATATATAAAATAGTTTATATAGATAGTTTTATGCTGTGCGTTGGCTACATAAATCGCATGAGCAACAAAAATCTTAATCAACACTCATTAACTCTACAAGATCGCCGGCAATATAATTAAGAGAAATTATGTTTCCACCGGCGCTACGTTGACGTTGATGACGACGTCGAATGTTCGACCTGTTGGATCGATCAATGGACCAGCCGCAGCCGTAGCAGCAGCATTGGCAACAACACAAGTTGTTCGGCCTGTTGCTGAGATTTGTTGTTTAACAATTTCGCAATTCAGCTGTCGATCATTTCATTCATAAAATGTGCATAGCACGGCATGCGGGAGCACTGCTCCACTCACAGACATACACACACACACACACACAAATACACACCCCACTGGCGATTCATTCACACAGCTCGGGTGATCTGGAAACTCGCACACATCCGCACATGCTGGGTTAATACCAACCACCCGCCTGCTCGATCGGTCCACAACAAACGAAGTGATTAATTCATGTAGTCGTCTCTCGGCTCCGTCACCGGCACACGGCATCCAGTGCCCAGTATTGGCCCCAACCACACGGTGCCCCCAGCGATTCTACGTTTTCTCAATGAAACTGGTTTCGTCAGTTCGACTGCTGCCGTTGCGGCTGCCGATGCCTCTTGCTGCTGTTGTTGTTGATATTGGGGTTTATGTTATTATATTCATCCTCACCTGATCCCCAGCAGCTGCTCATCCGGTCAATGTGAGAAACAAAAAAAAAAAATACACAACAGCACACTGCAAAAATAGACAACGCCAAGCAGCGCCACGTTGCACGGAACGCATGCAACTTTTTCTTTTCTGCTGAGCTGCACTCCAAGCTGATCATTTAGCCAGATATTGAGCCAAAGCAATGCCAAGCCTGGTCGTGCCGTGCCGTGCCGTGAATGATGTGCTGGGGTGCTGCTCTGTTCACTCACAGCAAACAGCTCGCAGCGCCAAATGAAATGCGAAAGCTGTTGCTCAGGATAGTATCTGGCATTCAAATCAGCTTTGGAAAACTGCAACAAGTGACCAGCCCAAGTCAACCTATTTCAGCATCCGCAACCGTAAAGGAAGCAGCCATAAAAGCAATGAGAAGTAAAAAAAAAATATATATATACATATATATAAGTAAAATTGCCAACTAAACTGGAAAAGCGCCGTACTGCTGTTGCTTTTCTTTATGCCCGCCATCTGCGGAAGTTGGCCAAGCATGTGTAAAACAGTTAATGCACACAGGATATGTTTCCGTGCCAAACAAGTTTTTGGATTTGTATAGCCTCTTTTTTTTGCCTATCTGCTAGCCATCAAAGTTATTAATTATCAATTTTTTTTTTAACCAATGAATACCATTTGCATACAACTGTAGGCGAAGAGGCTCAAAATAGAAGCCAGTTCTTGAAGCTGTGATTTGTGTTAATTGGGTTTTAATCGTTTCGGGAAGCGCGCTTTAATATTTTCACAAGTCTTTTTTCACATGTAATAATTTATGCAATGAAAAGTGGCGCATGGGATTGATGGGAATTAGAAATTAGAAACACGGTCAATAAACTATTGGCACATTGCTGGGAAACGGAAATAGGGCCAAGAACCTAATAACTGATAAATAACACAATAAATTGCAATCAGCTACAAAATAAACTGTTTAAATTGATTTACAACAAAATAAAATTGAAAAACTTTCTTTTCAATTTGAAAGAAAGTCTCTATTTAAATAATTGAAAATGACTGATTTAAAAATAGTTTAATTATATCCTTAATATTAATTTAATATAATATAAACTCCACTTAACTTAAAGGGATATTCAAAGCATAGAAAAAGCATAATGAGGCAGCGAAAGGAAGACAGCGAAGACCAAGCCACACAGCATCTTGAGCTTGAGGAAGAGGCCGCATTTTGAAGCGCAAGATAAACTCGCTGGGATGCTGATCACATCAGCTGCCGCTGCCGCTGCTGCTGCTGCTGCTCAAGTAGCGGCTACAACAAACAGCGAAAACAACGACAACGGCGACTGCTCGATCGTGTGGAGATGCTTGGGCTGCCTGTCCAGCGGGCCGAGCATCTAAAATACAGTAGCCGCAGCAGTAGCCGGCAAACAAATTACACACAATTCCAACTCCAAACAGAAACTTCACAGCATCCACACCGAACACAAAAAAAAACAGCAGTAACAACAACAACAACAACAACAACAGCGACAACATTATCATCTTCGTATTATGTTGAAGCTGCAAGAGGCAATGCCTGGCGCTTCAGCTGGCACCCCACTCAGCGATCATCATCATTGATGTTCGTAATGATGTTGTTGTTGATGATGATGATGATGATGATGACGATCGTCGTCGTCGTAGACATAAGAACGAAAACGAATCAACTCGAGTGTCGTCGTTGTTGCTACTGTTCAATGGCTGTGGATGCTACGCTGTTCGTTGGTTGTTGGTCGTTCGGTTGGTTTTTCGGTTAGTAAACCGGATGTTCCTAATCATTGCTAGTTTGCCTCAAATTAAATATGCTTCATGTGGTATACACACAAGCTCGCATATAAGCAGTTACGTTGTATATCTTTTGTTTGTGAGCGTTGTACTTCATAGATACGCAGATTATGGCTTGCATATAAATATATATACATATATATGAACTTATATACGTAAAGCCGCAGCGCAAATTATGAATGAATATTTAGAGAAGGCCTCCTCTATCTCTACAATCTTGTTCAGTTGCAAATCGTGTGATTCTGTGACGCATCTTCATATCTAACTGTTTATCAAGCAGATAGCTAGATAGTTAACTCAAAAGCTACTTCCGCCTGTTCGCATTCGAGTTTGCCAATCAACTTACAAATCGACTTGTTTATTCATTCATGCCCACTGGCTGGGAGGCCAATTTAATTGATAGAACTCGTACCGACTACGCCACAACGCATAACACATTCATAAATTCATTTTTATCAACATCAATTAGCAAAAATTATTCATTAGCAAACTGCCAGCGCCACTGAAGTCGAGCTGCAAGTGACAAAGGCTCTTTACCAACAACTTTCTGTAATATATACTACATAATATTTATTTGCTTGATTGGGGCTAGTCCATTGCCGAAGCGAATAGTAAATAAACCAAAACATACCATCAATTTAAAACTTTTTAAACAGAAAACTTATATAAAATTTACCGCTTCTTACTCTGATTGAACTGAATTTATTTAATGTTTAATTATTTTTATTTATTAAAGATAAGGTTAACAATAAAATCCTTAATCTATCCTTTTTATATATATATTTCATTTGGATTCCGGACATCACTAGGCTAAGTAGAGAACATATTACCTTTTCAATACTCACTTTATTCAACTAATGTTCTAACTATACCGTTCAGCGACTAATAATAGCTTTCACACACTTAAAGTAAAGCAATAATAAAAGCGATTAGCCATTATTATCTCAGTGGCGGCTTTTAACAACCATTTGGAAACGGCGTTGCATAAATTAAGATACCAAATGAAATGTATCTTTTAGAGCAAAGCATTTTGTTTGTTTTATAGCTTGAACGATGTTTTTTGGAAGCTGTGCCGTTTGCTTTGTTTGACAAATATATGGCCATTAGTTGATAACAATTAAGATGTAGTCGGTTGCGTCTCGCTCTCATCCACATTGATGCTAATGCTGATGCTGATGATGATGCCTTAAAAGTGTGACGGAAAACAGTTCGAGACAAAAGAAATATTAATTGTTTTTTAAGTAAGATCTCAGTCGGATGGCGCCTGCTGCCCACGTAGAGGGCAACTAAGCATATGGGTCCACAAATTATAAGTCCGCAACGAAATCAGTTTAATTTCCGTACAACAAATTGATAGTGGGCAGCTGTGATCGCTTCTTTAGCAGCGCAACCACAACATAATTCCGCATGAAGTTGCAATTTGAGTTCCGTAATAAGCCCACGCGAGGCAAATAGAACACAACAACAACAGCAACTGCGATTGCAGCAAAAGCAGCAACAACAACTGGACAATCAAGTGCTGTCCAGTTGGATGGCGTGCAATGTGGAGCATCCACAGCATAACACCTGGCGTTCGCCCTAGCCCGATGATGGCCAGCTTCAGATCAAACTGGAAGCTGCACTTGAATTGTGCGTCGTTGCATTGCATTCAATTCCAACTCGAAGTGCTGCTGCCTCAACCTTAGCTCATCCTCCCTCCCTCGTCAGCCCCGCATTTGCATATACCTGGCGGATGGGGGGTGGTGGATGAGCGGTCTACACATTGATCATTAGACTATTTTTAATAGAGAGACTGGGACCAGTTTGCCAGTTAGCTGCCACAAAAGTGGTCTGTCCAGCTCAGAGATGGGCGCAAGTTTCACCTGCTCCCAGTTGAGATTTTGCAGCTTGCGTGCTGAAGTGTTTGTTGTTGGCACAGCTCAACGAGGCACAAAGATTCACAACTTCAAGTCGATGCATTTGTTGCTCCACCTTTCCGGTGGCAAGGCTGCGACTATTGCTACCTAAATAGACACGGGCACAAGTACTTGCCCCGAAAATTGTTTTCAACGAGACGCCAATGCGATCAATGACAAACTAATTTATGTGCCCAGCAACAAATCTTTTGGCTCAAATAAACAAAACTAAATGATACAATAGCAAGTATATACACACTTGGATAGCATAAATTAACTTGCGATCTACTATAGAATGTATACAAATTTATGCTCAGTCACACAAGCTAGTACACTACACTAACCGGAGAATGTATTTGCGGCACGATTCGGTTTCGGCAGTATTTTCTCGGGACTCGATTGTGGTGTTATGGCCAGCATCAGGCGGCAACAATTAAAAATGCAAGCGAGCAACAAAAACACTCAATAAAATGCGTTGATAAATTGCGCCAAGCATCAAAGGCAAAGCAAAGGCATCCCACTGTGTGGATGGCGCTCCGCAGATCCACGGAAAACAGAAACAGCAACAACAACAGCAGCCACTTGCAATCTGCTATGAAAATTTATCGATTGTTTTTGTTTAGAGCATTGAACAGAGAGTATCGGTTTAACTTGGCATAGACACAAAAGCGCCAGCGAAGCCAACTATGAGCCACTTGAGTAAAGAGTAAGGTGAATATCAAGTAATTTGGCTAATGGGATTAAATATCTATTTAAGAAAAAAGAATATAAAATATGTAATAGTAATTAGAGCTTCATCTTTAAGCAACGTTTAATTTGAGAGATGATATACAAATTATAATGGATAAAAATTATTAAAAAAAAGTTTTATTGAATTCGATATAACTAGATTCAAATAATATTAAATGCGGGTTTAGATCGAAATTTATCTGTTGAGATTTATTTAAGGAAGCACTAAAATAGATACATATTAAAAATCCGCTTGGCATTAATGCTAGGGACCTTACTTTACCCGATTTGAAAACCTTCAAAACTATTTATGACATCTAAAGTACATCTATCACCTTTTTTTTTAAACCTATTGCGGAAGAAATTTGCTATCCCGCTGCACCAGACAAGTGCAAAAATAAGTATCAAGCAATCTCAAAGATACTAAACAGTTAAGATCTGTGAAAGACCACTTTATTTATGCATAATGGAAATCTTCGTAAGTGCATGCAAGTATATCCGATAATTAACTTATATTTCCTCCAATGCAACATGGAGAAACTCTCCCTAAGAAAATGCTACAACGAATGGCTTTTAATTTCAATGACAAATAAAAACTAAGCACAATTTACGTTTTATTGCTTTTTAAAATGTGCTACAAATTATGACATGGCTAAAACAAAGGAACAAAAATAATGGAAAAGGTCAAAAATAGACGTGGCGACGCCTGCGCACTGGGCCAAAGAATTACGTATGTAGTTAATTTTTTTATGTTGGGCCAATTGAAGCGTTAAATTATCAATTGGGCTTAAAGCGAAATGAGCTAAGGGCAGGGCCAGGGGTGGGCAGCAGCGTTAAATTGGCCAAAAGGCTTATGCTTGGGCCCAGGCGGACACGCTTCAATTGATCTGTAGCTCCTGGAGAACTATAAACTATAAACTACTTCCCTCCACTCAACCTCCCGCCCGTCTGTATTCTTGCTTGACGCGCAGGCATCTGGAAAATTGTGCAGTTGATGCCGAATCATATTACGAGCGTGTTGCAGGTGTCTCATATTTCTTCATGATAAATGCGGCAATGACTGATATTTAGATACTTGCATCTATATGCTCCAGATGCGATTTCGAATTTCATCGATTTTCGTTTGTCAATTGACCGCTGGCCATTGCATTATCAATTGGCTTCGCTGACGGCGCCCGGCCCCTCCCTCTGGCTGACAGCATATAATCATTTGGCCAATTGATGCTGCTCCAAGAACGAGTTTCGATGTGCAATTTGTTGTTGTTTTTGTTGCGGTTATTGCTGTTGTTGCTTTTATGGCAGTTGTCGGTTGGCACAATCAGATATCTGTCTATATATTTACTCAACGGTGTGGACATGTTGCCTTTTGTTGAACGAACTAATTGATTCATATTTGTGGCGACATTTTGAAGTGGTTTAAATTGCATTCCATTTTCCTTATGGAATATATTTTTAATGAGCCGCCAAATTTGGTGCGGATTATAAATTGAATTATGCTTAAAATGGGCATTGATATAAATAGCTCGAGTTAATTATTATTGTGATTATTAAAATATTATAAAAATGATTGTAATTAAAAATCAGCTTACTTTATTTATGATAATATTATAATCGCAAGATTAAATAATTCAAAATTTACTACCTAATGGAGTTTTCGATAGAAAGGTTTTTTATTCTTATAAATTATACGCTTATTTGAAATCCATTCTAAATGGAATTCCAAAACATTCGCTTATACCCAACGCTTTCCTATGTTTCCATTATAAATTGTATTAATATTATTTATTTCTTGTATTTCTATTTTTTTCACTACAGCGTTTGGCATTAAAAGAATATTGCATACTTATTATTATTAATATTTTATTCATTGGAATATTGCATATTTTTAAGCGTTAGCTAAATTAAAACAAAATGTAATGCAAATAAAGGCATGTGTTTTGTATTTATATTTGTATTGTTGTAACTAAATACCCTTCAGACATATTAACTATACTATAAAACTTAGTTAGTAATGAGCTTTGCTCGCAATCGGTACATATTTTAAATTATGACAAGATTATTAACACTTTATTATTGATTCTATTTAAAAACTTTATTTTGCAACAGCCGCATGGTATGTTTCAATTTTACTTTAACCGGACTGCCCAAAAGTATGCAACACTTTTCAGAAAATTAGTGAAGACAATACCCCTAGTTCTCTTTTTACACAAATGTTTTATATATCCAAAATTCCCAAAGCTTCGAAATCGGCGAAAAATTTGGGTTCATAAGGACAGATGGACGGACAGTAAGACGGACATTGCAGAAACAAAATATACAATTTTCACTTGGACGAGTATAATAATTATATTAATGTAATGAAACAATGTAAAATAAGTCCAACTTTAATACATAAATTTTAATCACTAAGCTTTGTATGATTTCTCGATTTTTTCATTTTTGCTTTATATTTGGAAGTAATCGATTTTAACTGGATGTCGATAGCTGTTTGAAGACATGTACTTGCATTATAATATTGAAGTGCTGATAAGACGCTTATCAGAAATAGCTACAAGTATTGTGCGCGTTTGCTTCTTTGTTCTGTTGTGCCACAAGCGAAGAAAACAATTTACCAACTACAATAAGTTCAAGATTGAAGGCCGTTTGTTCTCATTGGTTTTTGGAGGGGGTGAATGTGGGTTGCAGTAAAGTACATCGTTTTTAAATTTTACCCAGCTCCAATCAATAACAGTTATAGTCAATTTGTCTTATTCCGCATTGAGAGCGTCGGTTTTTAGAGGCCTTTACTTTAATTCCCACCTTCAAAACTCGGGCGACAGTCTTTCATTGTGCTGGGTCAGTTTTTATGCAACGACATTGATGTTGCCCCATCTGATGTTGCCTCTCGACGCGTGCCGATTAGCCATGCTTTGAGCTTTACCGCGCAAATTATGGGGATGCACCAATTGAGTCATTTCCGTTTTATGAATATAAATGCGAAATATAACAGAAAGATACGTGAAAAGATATCTACGCCTAATATATTGTTTTTTTTTTTAATGATTTTATGATTTTGAACTCGAGTGGACCCAAACTAAACGTGATTAGATAGTGCAACATTTTACTATTAATAATTTCACAATTTGACTAGCATAATATAAGTAACGAGATTTAAAAAGAGAAAATCTATAACCAAGAATATATCGAAACATTTTTATAGCCCAAATGGTATTCAATATATAATGGAAAAATACATTGCAATTATTAAACGATTTTTTTTTTGTGTAATAAACAATTGTTACCAAAAAGAACTTGAACAAAACTTATGAATGAATGAGCAAACAATCATAAAATGCAAACATACTCAAATACATACACGATTTTGTGAGTGTGTAAAAGTGGCGTGCAAACGAAATATAAAACAGAGCCAACTACGAGAGCACACACTCTCACATATCTATGTACATATATTTATTACATACAGACACATATGAATTCGTATTCGCCGCAACGACAAACATTTATATGAATGAATGAAAAATTGTAAACTCAAAATAAGAAAAAAAAAAAGAGGCAAAAAGTTGTTAACGCAGCAGTTCCACGAAAAAAAAGACAACAACAGCAAGAAATCTGTGAACAAGAAATTTGAAAGGTAAAAACTTAAATTAAAACAAAACTTAAATAAGAAACACGGAGCAAGTGTCGAGAGACAGCCCCAGCCCCAGTCCAAGCAAACTCTGGCAACTGGTTTGGTTTCCAGCAGCAGCAGCAGCTGTCCACAAATGTGCGTTAGGCGGTTGGGGCGTCCGAGTCCAAATTATGAATAAATAACGAGCAGTAGAGACGGCAGGGAGCAGCAGCTAAAATCAAAATAAATACAGGCAAAAGACACAAACACAAAACGTGCAGCTCAAGACGCAGTCCAAGCTGAGATGAAAGACGCGCCCACGTCTTCGTGGTCGGTAGAAGCAGAAGTCGAAAGAGCCAAAGCCACAGCTAAAGATGAAGCCGGTTTGCAGGAACATTGTTGGGGAGCACACGCAAAAAGGAAGGAAACAAGCATCAAACATCATCGAGGCAAAGCAACAACTACAACACACGCACACTACAAACGGGAAAGAGGGATAGCGAGCGCGAAGTAGAGAATTTCAACAAAGCAGAAAATCGAAAAAATAACAAAAACAGCTAAAGTTCCCCACAATGACCATCCCGAAAAATAAAAAAAATACAAAAAAACTGCCAGCCAGCCCCAAGTCAAAGCGACCCAATGTTGTTTCTGTTGCTGTTTGCTATTGCTGTATTCCCCATTCATCAACTGCATTTCAACGCCGCGAGGCGATCGAGCAGAGCAGAACCAGAAACTTTTCTACTCGTACCGTAAGTATGAATGAAAACGAACGTGTTTGCTTCTTTCTTTCTTTTTGTTTTTGTTTTTGTTCATGAGAGAGGCGCGAGAGCAACGGGCTGAGCGCATGAATGAAATGAACGAGCGTTAAGTGAGCGCCCAAATTGAATGAAAGTAGTGGGGCTCTCTTTGCTGCCGCGGCCTCTGCTGGCGTTTCAGTTTTTTCTCTTCTCACCAATACATGCGAGCATGTAACAAATTCATACGAATCATAGCACATAAAAAAATATTATATTTGCTTTACTTTTTTCGTCGCTCTTGCGGCTTTTGCTGTTATTTCAAAGTTTATGATTAATATGCGCTGATTAAAGGCGCGCAAAAATATATATGTACATATGCACATATATATTGTATATATAGTGCACGTATATATATACATATAATTAAAATAAGGGCAGGCTGGATACATGTACATATACATATGTATATGAACATATCGCGGTCTTCGCCTGTGCGTATCTTTCGCTCTCTTACTTATATACATATATATGTATATGCATGTATTGTAAACTAAATTTACGTGCCGCGTTGTTTTGTCCCCCGATTTTATTATTGTTATTTTTGTTCCCTTTCATTGAGTCCCCAGCATCTGCGCAGTTGTCGCCGTTTTCCATGTTTTTTGTTGCCATTTTTATTGCCGATCTTCTAGCGGCAACAGATAAGTTCATGCGCCGCTACGGACACGATTAGTGAGGGACTGGGAATGGGTTTGCGAGTGGGACTGGGACTTTGACTGGGGCTGGGGCTGGGGCTGGCCCATACAACAAAACTGTGTGCGATAGTTGGCCACTGACTTTTGTCGTACGTTTGCGTCGCGTTGACATTGAAATTGTTTTGGTTTTACTTTTTGTTGATTTTAACGCAGCGATAAGAACTTTTGTTATATGTACATATATATTTGAGCGTACATATGTGTGCGTGTTAAAATGTGTGCGAAGACAAAAATATCTCATTTTGTGATTTGTTTTTATAAACAACATTAAATTCAAACACTTCTACAGCTGCCAATGCATTGTTAAAATTTGCTCCGCATATGGTACATATACTGAAAACGCACAAGAATACATTAGGTATCTGTAAGATACATTATATGATACTATATCTAAAAAGTTTTATAAATGAATACCACGACTGAGTTTTCGGCCTTTTTGAACCGGCTTAAAGCTAACCATGTTATATTTAAATTTAGAAATTTGGAAAAAATTTGAAATCCAAATGACAGATAAACAAAATTCAAATAGTTGTACTCTTAAAATATTTAGAACTCCTCTCATAAATAATTCCTAATATCAAAATTTAGCATTATTTCATGTTGCATTCATAAGAACCAAATTTTTTAATTTACGCCAATTACAAAAAATTTGTTTACTTAACTTTGTTGTACCTAAAATAAGAATAAGAAATTAAGACAACTATTGTACTTATTGTATTATTACAGCAATAATGTAATCTTAATGAAAGTACCTTTAATTCTTAGAACTCACTGACATCATCTAAATAAAAACTCACAGTATTGTTATTTGTAAACCTTAACAAGAGATGAAATTAATTTCTGTATTAGTTGAAGACAAGATTAGTTTGAAACAGACACCAATTGTAGTTATGTAAGCTGTTTTAGACGCTTTGTTTTCTTTAAGAACTTCCCACAATTGTGCCTCAACCGAAACATTTTCATCAGCATTCACACAGCAAAGATGCATACAAATTACCATAAAGCTGCCAGATACATTAAGACATAAACACGAATATGTGTCCATGTATGTACCTTTGTATGATTGTGTGTGCACGTGAGTGTGTGTGTACTAGAATCATACATACTTAGCAGCATGCAGCCGCACAGTAGTGGACAAGAGTATAAAAGACACATGCCAAATGAACGACGACGTTTTGTCACATAACGTATACGTAAGGTATTTTGCCAGAGTGAGTGACTGACGTATTGCCTGATTGACAGCAGCAACAGCCAGAAGAGCAAGCCAGAGGGGACTGGGAACGACGGGGAGCACAGAGTGCACATTTAAGATATTTATTTCATGTATTTGAAATGCAAATGTGTGCGTGTGTGTGTGTGTAAGTTGGTAGGTATGTTTTCTGTGTTCGAATTGAATGACTTGACTTGGGGGCGAATGAGTGAACGAAAGAATGAATGAATCTTTAAGTTCGCTTGGCACTTTGCCGGCGTTTTGGGGCGCGGTGCCTGTGTGTTGCCTATGCCTCTGAATGGACACCGGAAATAAACGACGTGACTTTTTACAAAAAAATATTAACCAACTATGTAGCTATACATGCATTTTATATACTTAAATACTTACAGATCATATTATACCGTCTATTCAATCTGAAATGCGTCTTTTATTTGGTTCTTTTTTTCAATAGCGCAACCTCAGTCCAATCACAACTTGCATATGCTAGTGCGTCTGAGGCTTATCTTATCGCAAATTATTTGTATTTGGGGTTTTTTATCGCTCCGTTCAAAGGCGAATAATAAAGAATTGCAAAAAAATATCGCCCAGCCAAAGAGTCTAAAACATATGTGCACACACACAGTCTCCTTGGCGCTGATGCCTATAAACATAGGCACATGTATCTACGTATGGCTGTGTGCAAAGATAGCGACCAAGAACTGAGTACAATCGTTTCTTAAACTACAAAATATTTGCACCACATATTGTTCTTTAAATAGTTTCATTTCTTAGAAAAATGTTATCTAGAAACATTATTATCAACATTAGGCCCCATATAACAATCGGGGTAATAATAATGCCATTGTGGTACGTTGGAAATACCAAGCAAATAGTTTTTTTTTTGGGATTCCCATTATCAAGAACTATTGCTGAGTTTCAATACAAATATGATCCTATCCAATAAACTTAATATTTCTATTTACTCACCCAAAGAGGCCTCGTGATCTGAAATATCCGATAAACTGCATACTGCCAAATCTTTGCAACCATTTACCGGCTCCTCTTTAATATATTTGGTAGTCGACTGTAAAATGGGATAAAATGAAGAGAACATATAATTAATTAAAATACAAAAACTAAAAGATTTAAACATAAAAAGCAAATAAAATTACAAAAAAAAGAAGTTGTTTGATACACTTATTTAATATATACCTTTACTTTTACCTATGAGTACTTGAAATTTTGATACGTAGCTTATATACTTCGTCAATATGTCGAGCTTCACACAACATGTGCATGTGCATGTGTATATATATAAATATGTGGGGTTGGGACCTTACTGAGCTTACTCACCACAGCTCAGCTGCCACAAGTCGAGATGAAGCAGGCTTTCTGATCGAGAGTCCGAGAGAGCTTAAGTTCGCAAGAAAAATAATTCAACAACGAGGAAATACAATCTAAATGTCAATACTTTTCTTAAACTTACTTTATGCATTTGTTACTTAAAATACAAATAGATATCCACTTATATAATTTAATCTAAAAAACACAACGTGTGGATAACAATAAATTTATCCCACGTATATATAGCCCTAAAAAATTAAGTCCATAGACCTAATGAATGATGTCAAATAGTCTTCCATTGGGGCAGTTAGATTTGAGCTGAGGCACTTTCAGGTCGGTTTGTAAATTCGAGTGCCCCTAATATGAAATTGTAAAATGAAATTGTAGCTACAAGTCGCGGACTCAATCTGAATAGCACTCCCAGCAACATCAAATAGATTGCCAGCAATTGTCAGCTAAGGGAGGGGGTGGTTCGGGCACTGTGACTGCCCCAATTGTCGAGGCAGTCCCCTGGGTTTGATCATGTTAAACGCGTTCTAATAAATTGAATTGTACATTTGACATCCACATACATACAGTGATGATCAGCAGCAAGAAGCGAGAGGGGTATTATTTCTGATGTGGCTGTGGTGGCTGCTGTTTCGGTCGTTTATTGTCGTTTATGATAATGGAGGTCAAAGTAGTCAAACGAAATGTTTCATAAATATCGTAATCAATTGACGCCAAACAGACAATTCAATTTGAATTTCGAATTGGAATTTGATTCGTTGCTTCAGCGAGCGACAGTCTCTCCAAAAAGTTGAGCTTCTGTTACGTGGTTAGCTTCAAATATCACAAAAAAATACTATACGCGACAACTAAAAAACTATATTCAAAGGCGAAACTTAAGACACAACTTTCTGCCAGACTATGGATTAAATTTCGTGACTGCATTTTCCACGCGAGTGCGCATGCGGCCAGGTTCAATGCAGGTCCTTTGACATTGCCAGGTTCGGCCAGGCTCTTGACCGAGCAACCGGATGAAAGTGGTCAGCTCAACGGATATGTTTACCGCAACCTATTGCTACGGCAACATATACCTAAATACCTTCACATACTTGCTCCTTACAATAAATTAAAAAAATGTATACATGTATATATTGCAATATTTTAGAGGTGCCAAAGGTTAAAAATCCTTGAATATATTTTATTATTATATTTGTCAACATTTTATTTCAAAATGATTTTAAAAACAATAAAATTGTGTATAACAATTTTTTTTGAGTGATCATTTTATATTTAAAAAAAAAAAAAACAAACATAATATTCTTAGGTCAATTAGAAGAGTTTACATACTAAATAACATTCTCATTCCAACTCGACTTACCTATATTTCAAGTTCTAAAATTCTTCTAAGTACCTTAAAATTAGTTGTGGGATTTTGTTCTCTTTAAACGATAAGTTATAAAATCAGAGATATTTCAAATATTTTTAACATTTTAAGAATAAAACTATACGAGTTTTATTCAGTTAGCCATCATGTAGAATGGGGTTTTTTGTAAGTGTATAAAAAAGTTAAATAAAAATCGGATCATCACCAACGTTCGACGTCTATAATGACGCAGCAGAGCGAAGCCTTACAATTGCCATATATTGTCTGCATTGTATCCTCGCCATTGTCTGCCAATTTTGAAAGAGTTAAGTAGATTCTCGGTTATTTACATTACGGGCAGGTCTTTGGATGACTATTTTAGTCATAAATATGTGGCACGCTCATTACTTTTATGGTGAAAAAATAAAAGATTCCATGCAATTCAACGACAATAATATACACTACGTTTGATCATCTTTAACGACGCAAAGAAAATATAGCCACTAACATTTTAAACAATATTATATTCTTGAATTTAATATTTTTAATATTTTAGGTTTTATTGAAATATAATGTGCCTGATTTTATTGTAGGGTAAGGTGTTAAAAGTGCATTAAAATACAAAAGCATAATACACCCAAATTTAGAATCATTTGATGTGTTCTGAATATTAAATAAGCTTCAAGATCGCATTAGTCTGATCAATGTGCAATCAATCTGTTAAGCTTGCATTAAGTTTATTGGGGATAAGATTGATCAGCCAACCGAATCTAGCTATAGAAATTAATTTTTTTTAAATGGTTTATTAGAAATAAATTCAGCGCACTTCGAGGCAACCGACAGCTAATCGATTGGGCGACTGATCAAAGATCTAATTTATCTTTAAATTTATTTCACGATTATATTTGACAAGCATCTTGCCGAACAGCAGCTAATCTGATCAGATAAACAATGTAATCCTCTAGATGAATATCAAATAAAACCAAGATTTTAGTTGTACATTAAAAAAAGGTTAAATTACTTAAATAGGATTTAATGTAATGCTATGTGAAAACTTACCTCAACCAGGCTGGATAAAAATGTGACTTTCCGATTCTTTTTGAGCCGCATGTTGCTGCTGCTGTTACTGATGCTGCTGTTGTTTAATATAGAGCTGTTAGCTTTAAACAAATGTTGTCCCGTGTTGAAATTAAAGAGTTCGTTGATATTCACCGCCCTGTCGAGGAAGGAGTGTGTTGCAGATGCCGTTGCCGTTGTTGTTGCGATCGCTGCTGCAGTTGGCAGCGCGGGAGGCAGCATAAATTTGGTTGCAGACAAATCTGTCTTACAAATCGCAAGTTCCATATTGTGCATTCATCTAGAATTGTGAGAAAGCAAACAAATTAAAATTATTACAATCGTATAGTGCTAGATAAACAATCAATGGGATGAGTGCAATGGCGCTTGGAACTCAATTTTCTCTATTACTATTACTTAGCAGGCAATATGGACCTCGTTCTCACCTCAAACTATGGCCGCTGTTCGCACCTTTATGCTCAACTTGTGCCAGGGATACATTGTTGACTCAAGAAATTATGACGCTTTGGTGCGACTCAACGTCTAGGGCGTCTTGGCCATAAGTACAATATGTACACAGTAACAACAATCGGAACGTTTTGAAATTACTCGCGCCACGAGACAAGAACAACATCAAAGTGTCCGCCCCATTTGAGCAACTCAATGGCGACAGGGCCACAACAAAAGGAACCGCCGCAGTTTGCATATAAAACACGGTTTATTTATACAGCATCCATCATATATAGTTTTTAGAGCTAAGGGGTTTGATTTTCTTGCTGGGAACGTACAATTTTATAAATATATTTCTAATGGATTTATATTTATACTAGTTCACGAAGTGAAACTAGTATATTGTGTTTGTGCAATGTCCGTCATGCTGTCCGTCTGTCCGAATGAACGCAACTTTTTTCAGCTCTATTGAAGATAGAGACTTAACTTTGGATATATACTTGTAGTTATCGTCTTCAGATACGCCCACTGGGAGGCTGCCAATGCGATAATATGTCGATACACCTCAAATCGCAAATCGATAAAAGGTGAATATTTCCCACAATTTTTAAGATAGAGCCACCAAATGTACATATGTATATAGGAAATGCCTATATCTCCCACAGTTTTTAAGCTACAGTCACCAAATTTAGGGTATGTATTACTGGGAAGCTCCCCCAGACTCTACAGAAAACATTTTCCGGCCACGATTTATAATTGTGTTAGTCATAATTAGTATAAAAATCAACATTGAACCCGATTCCGAGGGAGCATATTTTTTGACAAAAATCATGCCAAAATTGGCAAAAATTTTGACAAGTAAAGCTCTCAGATCCATAGCTCCCATATTTCAAACTTTCATAACTTTGTCAAAACTGAACCGATTTCCATGTTTACTGGCATTTTGATCATGATTTTTCATTTAGATCGATTTTACATTTCAAATATATGAACTTTTGAAAATAAAATTTTTTGGAAAAAAAAGCATGTTACCTCCCATCATATCCAAGAAAAAAGGTTTTTTCAAAGTTTTAAATTGCGAATTTCTGTTTAATGGGTTGTATTTGCCATAATTAATTAGAGATTAATTCTGCATTGCACAAATAATACCTGACTCTATGTTTTATTACACTGTGAACGAGTATTGCGCTGTCGGTTACACCCGACTGCAACGTTTTTACTTGTTTTTTGTATTCTTCAATATTTACCAAAGCTACAGAGAGTGCTGCTGAGATTGAAGTTTTGTTTTCAAAGAATCTGCGTGTTCTTAAGCTTACTTTGATGTACTATAATGTATATAAGGCAACAAGTCTTTGAAATTGGGTAAGTTTCTAAAAATTGAGAATCTCAATGAAAGAACATTGTTGGAATCATTTCTTTCTTTTTTATATATTAATGGAAGGAAAAAGTGTTAAAATATGAAATATTTAATCATAATTTTAAACACAGACAAATTCTTTATATTTAAGTAATCAATAGTGCAATAACTTTGAAACTGTAAAAGCTACAGAGATTGAATTCGGCATTAATTCGATAACTCGTTTAAAAATTAAGATATTACATTTTTATTGGCTTTCCCAAAATGAGATGAAAATGTTGTTTGTGGTTTTTCGAAACTATTTAAGAAATTTCACGATTCTGAATTAAAGAACAATATTTTAAAATTTTGTAAATTTTGTATAGTACGAAATTTGGGGCTTGAATATGTTTTTGTCACTAGATTATAACCATTTTTAATATAACAAATACGCCCTAATATGGGATTCTTTCCAGGTATTCCCAGATAAACGACAACAAAAATATAAAAGTTAGTACATGGGTATTTAATTTAAATATATATGCATAGAAAAACTGTCGCATCAGCTTCCGGTACGGTTGTTATCAATCTGCCAAAGGCCGAACTTGCTGATAAGCTGACCGAAAGCTTAATATTATATTCAGATGAGCTACAAAGGCATTAAAAAAGAGTCACACAATATCTAACGAAACTTTTTTATCAAACGGAAGTGACGCTAAATACTTAACAAAAAGTAAGTGAATAGAAAAAGAACAAAAAAGCAAAAAAACAAAAAACAAAAAATCAGAAGAAACTGTTATACTTATGTATGATTATGTATGTATTGTGTGTATGTCTGAGATCCAGTAGCTGCTGTTTTGTAGCCATCATAAATAGTACAATTTCAAGATAAATTCAAGCAAGAAATTACGCATTTAAAATAATATTTACATTAAATATGATAAGCGTTGAAACTAATGTAAGATCTTACATATTGTACATCGTACACTTGGCATGCCTATGTATGTATATGTACGAGTAGTTGTATGTGTTGCTTGATGCGTAGCTAAGTTATGCATTGAGCAGAAGTATCTGAATCTGATTGTGGCGGTGCCTGCCTAATTAGATACGTTATGCAAATAAAGTTTGGGCTTCGTGACGTGACGTTGACGCTTGGAAGTGTCGTCTGTATGGCAAACAGTTATCTACGCACGTTATCTCCCATCTGCATATAGCTGGGTACATATATATATACGTTTCTGTATATAAACGGGCATTTACATATGCATATGTATATGTTAAACGGGCAGATTCGGATTCGCATTGATCTAACTGCATAAATTGCTTGTGAGCGCTTGTGAAATCAATTTTCATTTGATTTGCTGATTTTATGGCCGTTATTTGTGTAGATCTGGCCAACTGGCTACCCCAGTTACACCCACACGCAAAAACACAAGCACAAACACACACGAATACACACGCTCACACTGTCACACATCAAGTGTGATTGAGTGCAGTACACACGAATTTAAGTTAATCAACATTTAAATGGATAATAAAATCGCAGTGTGCAGCGGCATTAAATTTGCAGTGCAATCAAATCAATGCAGAAACAACAATAACAACAACAGTTTTATGACATATACAGCGCACATACACTCAGAGAAAAGCCAAACTTAAAAATTTAATTCTTATATATATCTTGACTTTATATTATTAAACGTTTTTAAAGTTATACAAATTTCATATAGAATTACAACTAAGATATAGTACTCAATCTGTAACACGTTTTACTTCAATTTGGAACAGTTTTCTTTGTTCAAGTGCTAAAATTATTGTAATATGGGTTTAGTACTTTATATCAGAATTGTGTTCTAAATTATTAAAAACGGTTTTAACTTCATTCAAAAACAATACAAAATATTTAAGAACGTAATATTTTTGAAAATTTAAGAGCAAAAACGGTACAAATTTTTTGTTGAGTGTATGGTATATTTATATGGTACATATGCATCCAATTGATTTGACAGCGCAATAGTGCATATAGTGTGAATATATATAAACATAATTATGTGTATGCATGAATATGGTATATGCACAATAAATATTTTCGACATATGTATGTACTTAGTACACTTCTCACACGAAAATAATTTATTGACGCATAAAACTGGCAAAAATAATAAGCAAACGAATATTCAGATTGATTTTACGTGTCCGCCGCACACTTATACGATAATACCCAGAATTGAATTGTGCTATTGAAAAATATATAAGAGTATGTATATAAATATATATATATATATATATATATATATATATATATATATATATATATATATATATATATATATATATATATATATATATATATATATATATATATATATATCATTATATACATATAATATTTTTAAACGTTTCGTTTGTTTAAGGAATATTACAGTCAAGTTGGTCAAGTGGCAGAAATAAACGATAACGACTATCAGCATGTTAGCCAAGTACACTTTACTTGAATCTGTTAACATAAGAGCTTACTATCAGCCAATTAACCGGAATAACACTTCAATATTTTTTATAATTGTAAAGTTTGCATTTTTTTATTTTTATGTTTTTTTATGTTTGGCTTTCGGATAAGAATTTATTTATTGAGTTCAGTATTTATTGTAAATCTTAATTTGGATTTAATGAAAATTCAAATAAAGTAAGCGACATAATATAATTATTTTTTTGATTGTGGAATATTATCTTTTAAATAAATAAATCCAAAGAAATACAAAAGAACACCTTTATTTCTAACGATACCCTAACAAAATATATTCTGTTTTTTTTTATTATTTTTTAAGAACACGTTTTGTATGTCTAGACGACTGGGATATCTTTTGATCTTGCACAGTGCTATATCTATCAGAAAATCGATTTTGCAACCCTTCACCTGGCTGACATATTTTACAAAACCTATTGGAGAACACGCAAATCCAGGCATACTATGTTATTTTTGTAGTCACAATTCGGTATCTCAACAACACGATCTTATCTCACAGCGGCGCAGATAAGGGGCAGCCAAAAAGGCAGCAGCCAAGTGAAACTTTCTACGAAGAAAATTCGAAAATACGTAGCATATGTTTTCCCTAGAAAAGTGCGAGTAATATGCATGGAGCATTTCGGTTTGGTAGGCGGCCAAACCAGACACGGCTACAGGCAGGGAGAAAAGAAGAAGAGAGGGGAAAAATGGTCCAGCCAACTGTGCTGCGAGACATCGGACAGCAGATGCTAAAGAAACAGATTGTAAACGAATATGATATTTCGATATGGTGCACACTCCTTGCGCAGACTCCGAATCAGAGCCTGGGCCCGGGCCCAGGCCCAGACGACCACAACGTAGCATGCAACAATAGGGGTGCAATTTTTGTGTGCACGTAACGGTAGAATACACTTTAGTTGCTGTTGCTGTTCTTTTTTGGGAAAGGGATCTTCGCTGATCTTCTGCTTGTGCGGCTGCGCACATGTGTTGTTGACTGTCTGTCCCGTTGTCTTTCTATACTCGCTCCCTATCTGCCTTGTGTGTTTGTGTGTGTGTGTGTGTGTGATTTTGGTATCGATCTTGAGCTCGGTCTGTCTGCGGCAGGTTGATATCCAGCGCAGGCAAGGACCAAGATCATTAAACGTAGCATGGGGCAACGAACCAGCTTCGAAATGCGGTGAACTGTAAGTGAAGAACATGTATTTTTGGAATCGGTCAAATGTCGTAAGACATAAAAAAAACTGCAGAAAACAACTAAAAAAAAATCATTTAAACATCGAAAATCTTGTAATCTATTTATATGAAATGCTTTAATCATGCTATGTTCCTTTTCTCTTTCTCTCTCGCTCCTCTCCTTTATGATTCTTCCTTTTTATGCGTCTTGTATTGGGATCTATTTAAAAAAAGTTTAATCTTGATACGGATGCTGATTTAGCGATGATTGGTTACTGTAAATTATGATCGTATTCTTCCTTGATTCTTCTCTCTATCTCTCTATCTCTCTCTCTCTCTCTCTCTCTCTCTCTCTCTCTTTCGCTTTCTTCCGTTTAATGCGTATTTTTGTCTGCTTTATTATCTTGAATCAATCAGATTTTGTAAAAACATTTACTAACTAAGTATTGTTTCAAAAACTTTTATATTCATAAATTAAATTTATATAAATATAAATTTCAATCTAATGTTTTTAAATTGAAATCTCATTTTGTTCATTCATTAGCGTTGTTTGATCGTAGCCCCGAGCATGTTACCAATATTTAAGCAAAACAAGTAACTGCTGAGTATTTTGATGGCCCATATTATCACTGCTCGTAAATGATCTTAAGCGTTCATTGATCCACATTCTGGGCACATTAGGAAGCCTAACAGTAGCGTTTTAAAGAGCGATCCCAAAAACAAAACCACAAACGTTCACACATTCCCATTAACGAAATGGGAATCGATGACCATAAAAGTGGGCAAAGGAGGAGCACAAAATAAAGAAATGCAATCAAAGGCCGCACCGGAAACTGTAACAGTAGTAATTTCAGTTATGTTCAAGGGTTGCGAGGCAGCATAACATGGTTAGGTCCCCCCCTCCACCGCCAACGAAAGCCCTCAGATCTTATAGATCGTCAACAGTCCTGGTCCCGGGCCAAATTGCTATAATAGTTAAGGCCGCGGCGGCAACCTGATCCAAACCAGTTTTTTCCTAGATTCATTCAAGAAACCAGGCAACACACACATACACACACACGCGCGCACACACAGGCGAAACGAAAGGGTTTCTAGCTGGTAGCTAAAGTTGAATAAAAATACTTCAACTACTGTTTTCAACACTTCACTCACCGGTGGGGCAATAAAATAGAGGCGCGTAGCACGCCCCTCAAATGCTGGCAAAGGTAGCTGCTTGTACTTTGTTGCTTTTATGCTTTTTGGTTTTTCTTTGTTTAGTTCTCCGCTTAAGGTTCTTTATTCTCTTTTTTATTAGGGTATCCAAATTAATTACAACTTCAAATTAGGCGCATAATCTTGATCGGCAACAGAGTCGGGGTCGCACGGTGAGAAAGCAGGAGCTACCGCCAGCTTAAGTTCTATCTCTTTCCGCCTCTTTCTCTCTCTCAAATTTGTGGTCACAGCTTATAGTATGTATCTGTATCTGTAACCCTCTGTTTATATCGCCTGGATCAGGCAGGCAGGTTGATTATGGCCGGCGAGAGAGATTACGTACGTGCCTGAAACAAAGCGCACGAAAGGAAACGCAGAGAATTGGGATCGGTGATCGGGGATCGGATCGGATCGGGTCTTGGCTTTAGTTCGGCTTATAAGACGCAACGCTAACGCCGACGCGGCAGAGATCGAACGACGCCGGATCAGAGCGACCCACACAGACAGACTCGACTACACGCACACACACACACAAACACGCGCGCGCACGCACAAACGATCTTTTAGGCGATTTTGTGGTTTTGTAGACAGATATTGTTGAATCTTTGTGGCTCTTTTGCACGAAAAGGTTTAACGTTTTAGCTACTTTGAGCTGCTATTTCTGCTATACTTGGCTCTTTCAATATTTGCACATTTCTTTGTTTAAACAAAACATATATTTGTTTGTTATATTCAATTTTCAATTGCACTCATTCCGATGACACAACATTTGCAACAAACAGATTTGGTTATCGATTGGCGTTTGACGACGACACTCGCGATCAGAGCGAGCAGCGAGCAGTATTCTTGCTAATTAAATTTTGTACGTTTGTTTGTTTTGTATTGCGTATAGTTGAGGAGCATTCAAATATTCAAAACACATAACCGTTAAGCGATGCGAGCAAGACACAAACAGACCGCGTCCAAACGCAAAGAGAGTCGACAACAAACTAAAGCAGGCAGCGCAGCAGCAGACACAACAACACACCGAACGTCGACGCCGACGCGTTCATGTGTGAGGGAATTGAGCGAGCGGAGCAAGTGCCTGCGCCAACAGCAGCAAAAGCAGAAGCAGAACGAGAAGAAGGAGCGGCAAACAACGAGCCGCGAACGTGGAGCTAAGAGCGTGGCAACTGATAACGCCAAAAAAGCGAGAGTACTTTTTTTTGCACTCTTTATGTATGGGTGTGCGCAAAAGCATATAAAGAAACAGAATACAAAACGAATAAATATAAAATATATAAAAATACATATTGCTATTTACGTTTATGTGAATATGCAATATAATTTTGTCAAATGCACGCATTAACGATCCCACGAGCGCACTGTGAGTGGGAGAGCAACAAGAGATACAATTTTCCGCAAACAGAAAGAGCAAGAGACACCGATGTGCAGTCTGAGCGAAAAGAAAATCAGAATAACCCAAACAACAAAAACAAACTGATTGTAGGAGAAGAACAACGACGACAAATAAAAACTCTGCGTGGTCAGAACGCTGCAAGTGTGTGTATGTGTGTGTGTGTAAGTGAGCGTTGTTGTGTCTGTGTGCGACAATCATTTTTAGCAAGCGACGCACAGTGACACAGAACAGCAAATGAATTGTTGAATGTGCCCACTGTTTATATGAAACGCTCCCAGATAGGCTACAAACAGGTTTACAAGCAAACATATGTACATACAGTATGTATGTACGTACACACAGCTAGAGACACAGAGACAAAACTGTGCATGTGTTTATATTCTGGCAACGCTTTTCGCATAAATTATATCTGTGGGTATGCACAGATATGTCCATACACACATACATAAGTATGTATGTAGTCAGGCAACACTGGCGCTACAGGAAAGGGCAACAAGATTGGCTCCTGCTCCCTGTTCCAGTGGCAGCGTTGCATAACGAACACGTGTAACCAATATGGTTGACTGGCAGCGATAGCAATGCCCATAACAAAGAGATTGTCAACTTGGCAGGGGTAGCAATTAAATTGCTACACAGCGACAAGTGCACAAGCGCAGCAGGACGAACTGAACGAAAGAGAGCTGTCATACTGAGAGAGAGAGAATGAGGGAGAGATTCACGAAAACAAGAAGAGCGCTTGCGCGCATTTCTGCTCTGTTAGTTTGGGTGTGAATGCATGTATGTGTGTATGCATTGCCCGCCGACTGCATTTTTACTACGCGTGTAGGTGAGCCGGATTTTATGAATGAATTTTGTTGTGTGCGTGTGTAATTTGATTTGAGGCTGCACAATGCAAGCAGACAACTTAACGGCCATATAATGGAAAATAAACAGCGAACTAACCAGGCTGAAATGAACATGCATACTTAAATATATAAATATTTTTAGATACATACATATTTCAGTCTACCAACTCAAGTGACAAAAAACAAAAATACAGAGCTACGCGTCGGAAATATTATATGAGGCCATTTAATTTCTTTTTAGTGTCTAGTCAAAACTATAACAAGGCAACAGCATGTGGTCATAAATTTTTTTTATTGGTCAACATACCACACTCAGCTGTTGAACTGATTATATTTTGCGTCGTGTACATGTTCCTAAGTATATTTTTTCATTCGTATAAAATGAATTACAAATTAAATCTGAAAATAACTAATAAAATGTATTATTTGTTTCGAATTTTTGAACACAGAATTTGGCGCAAAAATACAGAAACATATATTTTTGCAATAGGCATTCCATATAAATAATTCATATTACATTGCATTGAATGAAAGTTAAATTGTAAATAATTAAAAGATTTTTTACGGGTGCTTAGTGTTACATTTTCCAATTTCATTTTACATTACCGTGCAACTTCTTTTAAATTTTAAATTAGTAATTCGTCAAGTGAGCAGCTTTCGTTAACTTCATGGAAGTTGGCAAATTGCGCGCAGCCAACTTCACGTTGCGCACATTCTCTGGGCACTTGAAGTTGGCTGCGCGTAGCAGATATCGCTGTATCGATACTATTGCCACTTTGCACATCGCCAGTTGCAACAAAAGGCGCCAAACCAAGGCAGCTGCTTCGTGCGCTAAATATTAAATGCAACGCAAATAAACGTTAAAATGTCGGAAGGAGGCAAAGCGAAGGGGCTGCAAAACACGGGCAAGTTCGTCAGCGAAACGCGCGCTGAAGGGTGGGTGTCAATGTTGTTATTCGCTATCGAGCGACTAATTTATTGTGCCTTGTTGTGCTCTCATTTGGCAGCGACGACTTTTTCAATGAAGCGGGCTACCGGCAATCCCGGGAGAACGATAAGATCGACTCCAAGTACGGCTTTGACAGGGTCAAGGACAGCCAGGAGCGGACCGGCTACCTCATCAACATGCACACAGTGAGTGCACGCACAAATAGCAACAACAATTAAATAGTTTCCATTGTTTTTTTGTTTGTTTAGAACGAGGTGTTGGACGATGATCGTCGCCTGGTGGCTGCTCTGGATTTGTTCTTCATTCAGATGGACGGGTCGCGTTTCAAGTGCACAGTGGCTTATCAGCCTTATCTGCTGATACGGCCCGAGGTGAACATGCATCTGGAGGTGGCGCGATTTCTGGGCCGCAAGTACTCCGGTCAAATCGCAAGTCTGGAGCATGTCAGCAAGGAGGATCTGGACCTGGCCAATCATTTGTCGGGGCTGCAGCAGCAGTACCTCAAGCTGTCGTTCCTCAATCAGACGGCCATGACCAAGGTGCGTCGGGAACTGATGGCTGCAGTGCGTCGGAATACGGAGCGCGAAAAATCCAATACGTACTACATGCAAATGCTGGCCAATTCCCTGGCACAGTCCGCCAGCGGAGGTGCGGATGATGGCGGCGGCAAACGGCAGCAGGATTATATGGACTGCATCATGGACATACGGGAGCATGATGTGCCCTACCATGTGCGCGTCTCCATCGATTTGCGCATTTTCTGTGGCCAGTGGTACAATATACGCTGTCGCAGTGGCATCGAGCTGCCGATCATCACATGCCGGCCGGACATATTGGACAGACCGGAACCGGTTGTGCTGGCCTTTGACATAGAGACGACAAAGCTGCCGCTTAAATTTCCGGATGCACAAACCGATCAGATCATGATGATTTCGTATATGATTGACGGGCAGGGCTATCTAATTACCAATCGTGAGATCATCTCCTCCAATGTGGATGACTTTGAATACACGCCGAAGCCAGAATTCGAGGGCCATTTCATTATATTCAACGAGGAGAACGAGATGCAGCTGCTGCAGAAATTCTTTGATCACATCATGGAGGTGCGTCCGCACATTGTGGTCACCTACAACGGTGACTTCTTCGATTGGCCCTTTGTGGAGACGCGCGCGGCCGTTTACGATCTGGATATGAAACAGGAGATTGGCTTCTCCAAGATGCGCGACGGAAACTACCTGAGTCGGCCCGCCATTCACATGGATTGCCTGTGCTGGGTGAAGCGCGATTCCTATTTGCCAGTTGGCTCGCAGGGTCTGAAGGCCGTGGCCAAAGCTAAACTGCGCTACGATCCCGTCGAACTCGATCCGGAGGACATGTGCCGCATGGCCGTCGAGCAGCCGCAGGTGCTGTCCAATTACTCCGTCTCCGATGCGGTGGCCACCTACTATCTGTACATGAAGTACGTGCATCCCTTCATATTCGCCCTGAACACCATCATTCCGATGGAGCCGGATGAGATATTGCGCAAGGGTTCCGGTACACTGTGCGAAACGCTGCTCATGGTTCAGGCCTATCATGCGAACATTGTGTATCCCAACAAGCACCAGAGCGAGCTGAACAAGCTGTCCAATGAGGGGCATGTGCTCGACTCCGAGACCTATGTGGGCGGCCATGTGGAGGCGTTGGAGTCGGGCGTGTTTCGTGCCGATATACCCTGCCGCTTCAGGCTGGATCCCAGCATGGTTAAGCAGCTGATGGAGCATGTGGACGCTGTGCTCAAGCATGCGATCGAGGTGGAGGAGGGCATACCACTGCCGATGGTTAGCAATTTGGCTGAGGTGAAGCAGGAGATTGTCCAGGCACTGCAGGGCCTGCACGACATACCCAATCGACTCGAGCAGCCGGTGATCTATCATTTGGATGTCGGCGCCATGTACCCGAACATCATTCTAACCAATCGCCTGCAGCCGTCGGCGATGGTCAGCGACATGGACTGCGCCGCCTGCGACTTCAATAAGCCCGGCGTGCGTTGCAAGCGTTCCATGGATTGGCTGTGGCGTGGCGAGATGTTGCCTGCCTCGCGTAACGAGTTCCAGCGCATCCAGCAGCAGCTGGAGACGGAGAAGTTTCCGTCCCTCTTCCCGGGCGGTCCGACACGCGCCTTCCACGAGCTCTCTAAGGAGGATCAGGCCGCGTACGAGAAGAAGCGTCTGTCGGATTACTGCCGCAAGGCGTACAAGAAGACCAAGATCACCAAGCTGGAGACGCGCAACTCGACCATCTGCCAGAAGGAGAACAGCTTCTATGTGGACACGGTGCGCGCCTTTCGTGACCGTCGCTATGAGTACAAGGGCCTGACCAAGACGGCGAAGGCGTCGGTCAATGCGGCCATTGCCTCCGGCGATGCCGCCGAGATTAAGGCGGCCAAGGGGCGCGAGGTGCTGTACGATTCCCTCCAGCTGGCGCACAAGTGCATCCTGAACTCCTTCTACGGGTATGTGATGCGACGTGGCGCCCGCTGGCACTCCATGCCCATGGCGGGCATTGTCTGTCTAACTGGCTCCAATATTATAACGAAGGCCCGCGAGATTATCGAGCGAGTCGGTCGCCCACTGGAGCTGGACACAGATGGTATCTGGTGCATATTGCCGGGCTCATTTCCGCAGGAGTTTACCGTGTACACAACTCACGAAAAGAAGAAGAAGATTAACATATCGTATCCCAATGCGGTCTTGAATACCATGGTCAAGGATCACTTCACCAACGATCAGTACCACGAGCTGCGCCAACAGGCGACAGGAGAGCCGCCCACGTACGACATACGGGACGAGAACTCGATTTTCTTTGAGGTGGACGGTCCGTATCTGGCCATGGTGCTGCCCGCCGCCAAGGAGGAGGGCAAAAAGCTCAAGAAACGCTATGCGGTATTCAATTTTGATGGCTCCCTGGCGGAGCTGAAGGGCTTTGAGGTGAAGCGACGCGGTGAGCTGCAGCTGATTAAGAACTTTCAGAGCTCCGTATTTGAGGCATTTCTGGCTGGCAGCACGCTGGAGGAATGCTACGCCTCGGTGGCCAAGGTGGCCGATTACTGGCTGGACGTGCTCTACAGTCGCGGCTCCAATCTGCCCGACTCGGAGCTCTTTGAGCTGATCGCCGAGAACAAGTCCATGTCCAAGAAGCTGGAGGAATACGGCGCCCAAAAGAGCACCTCCATATCGACGGCCAAGCGCCTGGCCGAGTTTCTCGGCGAGCAGATGGTCAAGGATGCGGGTCTCGCCTGCAAGTATATCATATCGAAGAAGCCCGAGGGCGCACCAGTCACCGAGCGCGCCGTACCGCTGGCCATCTTCCAGTCGGAGCCGAGCGTGCGGCGGCATCATTTGCGTCGCTGGCTAAAGGACAACACCATGGGCGATGCGGATATACGCGACGTGCTGGACTGGAACTACTATATCGAGCGCTTGGGCGGCACCATCCAAAAGATCATCACCATACCCGCTGCACTGCAGGGCCTGGCCAACCCAGTGCCGCGTGTTCAGCATCCGGACTGGCTGCACAAGAAGATGCTGGAGAAGAACGATGTACTCAAGCAGCGGCGCATCAACGAGATGTTCACCAGCCGGCCGCGGCCCAAGCCAGCGCTGGCCACAGAGGATAAACAATTGGAGCTGGGCGACATGGAGGATTTGGCGGGTAAGCAGGACTCGGAGGCCACAGCTTCGGGTAGACCGCTGGTTACCAAACGCAAGCGCGTCCATCTGGATGACGAGGACGAGGAGGGAGCTGCAGCGCAGTCAACGCCACAGCCAAGGACCTGGCGCCAGGCCCTGGGCGCACCGCCAGCAATTGGCGAAACCCGCCAGACCATTATCGAATGGGTGCGCTTCCAGAAGCGCAAGTGGGCCTGGCAGCAGGAGCAGCGCCAGCGTTGCCGCCAGCAGAGCAAACGGCAGCGTGCCGGCGATGAGAGCGCCGCGGGAGCAGCGTCGGCGCAGGCAGCGGCCAGGGCCACAACGTCGACGGCGACGCTGGGTGGTTTCTTGCGGCGGGCGCAGCGTACGCTGCTGGATCAGCCCTGGCAGATACTGCAGCTGGTGCCGGTCAACGATTTGGGCCAGTTTACGGTGTGGGCGCTAATTGGCGAGGAGCTGCATCGCATCAGGCTGACGGTGCCGCGTATTTTCTATGTGAACCAGCGCAGCGCCGCCCCGCCCGAGGAGGGTCAGCTGTGGCGCAAGGTGAACCGTGTGCTGCCCCGCTCCCGACCCGTTTACAATCTGTATCGGTACAGTGTGCCGGAGCAGCTGTTCCGGGACAATTGCCTGGGCATGCTGGCCGACCTGGCCACGCCCGACATCGAGGGCATCTACGAGACCCAAATGACCCTCGAGTTCCGTGCGCTAATGGACATGGGCTGCATCTGTGGCGTGCAGCGCGAGGAGGCGCGTCGCCTGGCGCTGCTGTCGACGCGCGAACTCGAGAGCTTCAGCATTGAGCAGCTGGAGCAGCGTCCACAGTCGCATATCAGATACCTGCAGCAGGCCAGCACCCGACTGCGCAAGATCTATCTATATCAGCACAATATACCGACGGCCAAGAAGGAGATCTGGGCGCTCTTTCTGCTGCCCAGCAAGAAGGCGTTTGTCTTTGCCCTGGACACGGTGCGAGCCAATCAAATGCCCAACATGAAGCAGCTCTATACGGCGGAGCGGCTGGCGCTGATCAAGAATCTACAGCAGGCGGCAAACATTGACAAACTGCCGCCGGAGGATTTCAGCTTTGAGCTGCTCATCGAGGTGGACGTCAAGCAGATCTACAGGCACATACAGCGTGCCCTTGCTGCCTACAAACAGGATCAGCCGGGTCCGACCATGTTGTGCCTGCAAACGGCCATCGAGGCAAGGAAATTGAGCGCAGCGATGCCCGTCCTGCTCGAGTTCCCCCAGGCGCAGATACACATCTCCGACGATGCCAGCCTGCTGTCGGGCCTTGACTGGCAGCGTCAGGGAGCGCGCGCTGTGGTCCGTCATTTCCTCAATCTGAACAATGTGCTCGAGCTGATGTTGGATCAGTGCCGTTACTTTCATGTGCCCATTGGCAATATGCCGCCGGATACGGTTCTGTTTGGTGCGGATCTCTTCTTTGCCCGCCTGCTGCAGAAGCACAACTTTGTGCTTTGGTGGTCGGCCAGCACGCGTCCCGATTTGGGCGGCCGCGAGGCGGACGACAGTCGCCTGCTGGCCGAGTTCGAGGAGAGCATCACGGTGGTGCAAAACCGTGCCGGCTTTTACTCGGACGTGTGCGTCGAACTGGCACTGGACAGTCTGGCGGTGAGTGCGCTGCTCCAGTCGAACAAGATCCAGGAAATGGAGGGCGCCTCCTCGGCGATTACGTTTGATGTGATGCCGCAGGCATCCCTGGAGGAAATGATCGGCACGGTGCCGGCGGCCACGTTGCCCAGCTATGACGAGACCGCCCTCTGTTCGGCCGCATTCCGCGTTATGCGCTCCATGGTCAACGGCTGGCTGCGCGAGGTGTCCATCAATCAGAACATCTTCTCCGACTTCCAAATCGTGCACTTCTATCGATGGGTGCGCTCGAGCAATGCGCTCCTCTACGATCCAGCGCTGCGTAGATCACTCAACAATCTCATGCGGAAGATGTTCCTGCGCATCATAGCGGAATTTAAGCGCCTGGGCGCCACTATAGTCTATGCCGACTTCAACAGGATCATACTGAGCTCGGGCAAGCGGAGCGTTTCGGATGCCCTCGGCTACGTGGACTATATTGTGCAGAGTTTGCGCAACAAGGAAATGTTCCACTCCATACAGCTGAGCTTTGAGCAGTGCTGGAATTTTATGCTCTGGCTGGATCAGTCCAACTTCTCCGGCATACGGGGCAGGCTGCCCAAGGGCATTGATGAGACTGTCTCGGCGATAGCGGCGGGCAGCACAACGCTGCGCCAGAGCCAGGCAAGGAATGAAGATGACGATGACAATGATGATGACGTACAGGAAATTGAAGCTGGCCTTGAGGCACAAGAGACCCCAGAAGACGAGCAGGAGGAGGAGGAGGAGCTATCCTTGGAGCTAAACTGGACTATTGGAGAGCAGCTGCCGGAAGAGAATGAATGCCGCGAGAAATTTGAATCGTTGCTGACGCTCTTCATGCAATCCCTGGCGGAGCGCAAGAGCACCGAACAGGCCATCAAGGATATTTCGCATTGTGCCTTCGATTTTGTGCTAAAGCTGCATAAGAACTATGGCAAGGGTAAGCCCAGTCCCGGCCTGCAGCTCATACGCACCATTGTCAAGGTGCTGAGCGTGGACAAAGCGCTGGCCGATCAGATTAACGAGCTGCGTCGGAATATGCTGCGCCTGGTGGGTGTTGGTGAGTTTTCCGATCTGGCCGAGTGGACAGATCCCTGTGATACGTACATCATCAACGAGGTCATCTGCAAGGCGTGCAATCATTGTCGCGACCTGGATCTGTGCAAGGATAAGCATCGCGCCATGAAGGATGGCATGTAAGCGCACTCAATTAATATGTATCCTTTTACGATTAGCCTTATCAATGCTTGCTTCTCTTCCTGCTGCAGTCCCGTTTGGCTGTGCGCCCAATGCAATGTGGCCTATGACAATGAGGAGATTGAGATGCGCATGATTGATGTACTACAACGCAAGGTGATGTCCTACGTGCTGCAGGATTTGCGCTGTGCGCGCTGCAACGAAATCAAGCGCGAGAATCTGGCCGAGTTTTGCACCTGTGCCGGCAATTTTGTGCCACTAATCAGTGGCAAAGAGATTGAAACGCTGCTCAACACATTCAGCAACGTGGCCAACTACCACAAGATGCAGTTGCTCCAGCAAACGGTGCAGCAGGCGCTGAAAACACCTCGATAGTCATAAGTAATATTTTAAGCAGCTTTTAAATACAGTTTCTATTTCGTCTTCATTGAAATTTGTGTTTAATATTTTTGTACTCTTGCAACAGGTCTTTCCATATGTACACTATAAAGTATATATATTCCTGCTCAACAGCCATATAAAGAATATATATTTCTGATTGATTTCAATAGCCGTCTGTCTCTTTGTTTCTATGCAAACTAGTATTTCAATTTTAAAACTATCGACATGAAACTTGATGTAATTAAATTAACCAAAACCAATTAACCACAATAATTGTTCTTTCTGGTTGCAGTAAATCATCAAAAAATATTCTTGGAAATGTAACTGATCTTGATTTTGACAAACTGGATTTTGTTGACTGATTAACTAACTGGCTTGGGCACGTGTTTGAAGTTCAGTTGCGAACGTTCACTTGAAATGATTCAACAAAATCGATATTCAACAATCAGTGAAATTAGCAAATCAATCCCAGAGACATGCTCACAATCCATACGACGTTAATTTTTGAGAAAACATGTTTTATTTAAGTACGGTAATAATATGTGATGCAAGCTTTTAAGCGTTCAAGTGAAAATAACTAGAAAGAAAGACTATGAAGAATATTTAAACCACGGAAACTGGCTTAACTTCTCTTATGTACTCCTCGAAGGTCTTGTCATCCAATAGGCTGGGATCAAAGTCATTTATAATCTGGGGCAGCACTGGATTATCCAGCATGCTCGTATGATTGCCTTCGATGACCTTGAGGGTCACTTTACCCGAGGTCAGCTGGGAAACGCAATAATCTTCTTCGATATCCTGCAAAGAGACCTCGGCGGGACGGACTAGCATTATGGAAGACTTCAGATCCTTTATGCTATTCAGATCGAATTTTGCTGCCATTTTAACCCTTCGGAACATGGCCTCGACCATTACTCGGGAGTAGTCTTTGCTGTAAACATTCTGTTTGCTCACATACTCCATAAACAAGTCCATTTTTTCTTGGACAGTATCGAGCTTATGGAAAACTATTGCTGCCGATTCCTTAGTTTCCTCCGGGAATATTTGACTGACGATACTAGAGAAGAGCAAGTCATAGAGATCATTATCTGTAAAATTTGCACCCAGCTGGAGATTCGTTAGTCTTGTTAAGAAGTGTGGTGCTCCGTCAATTAGCAAGACGTGTCCACGGTAGCCCAGATTCTCGAGAAGTGCGGCCAGCTGAAGAGCCACGTAGGAACCATAAGAATATCCAATGAGATAGAATGGATCTGAGGACTTCAGGAGGGCCTTCACATGCTACAAACAGAGAAAAAGCTTGTCTTAAGTTAGGTCGGTCCAAATAAGAGCTTAATGATTATGCATTAACCATAAAGCAGCTCTTAGAGTTGATATTATTTGATTGGTATCTTAACTTACCGGCAATGTTTGTTGTCCAATATCGCTGACAGTCTCTAATTTTGCAAATTGATGGAGTTGTAGAATATTCGCCCTGCTGTTCAAGCTAGACCCAATGTTGTACCATGCCTGACCGGCAGTACCCTCCATGCCAGGTATTATGATATTTGGTGGTACACTTTGTTTGGATGGTGCCGCATGAGTTTTCAGGGTGTACATTATCTGATCGCAATGGGCTTCATCACCCAGATTACGGAGTAGCAGGTCCATGCCCAACAGCTTGCTTTCAGATGCGAAAATCATTTTGACCGCATCGATGTTATCCTTTTCCCTGGCTTCCACGAACTCTTGCAGCTTTTGGAAGGTGAGCGAACGCAGATCCTGTGGCGTCAAAACGAGCTCAAAGTCCCGCTCGAGTGTTTGCTTGATTTCGACAGCCATTAGCGAGTCCATGCCCATCTCGGAGAGTGTTGTGCCAAGCGAAACCGATTTCAAGTCGCGTATGCCCATTATGTTCATTACCGAATCGATAATACTCTCATTTCCGGAACGTCCCGAGCGCTTCTCGGCAACGACCATGCTGGCCACAATCGCACTCTTCGCCGTGAGCAGTGTGTCCAGTTCTTGCAGGCACGATGAGATTCTTTGCTGAAGCGTGCCTCCAATTTCCATATCAATCTTATCCTCGGCCATATCAGCGACCAGGCCAACCTCGCCAACAGCACCCCATTGGATGGCCTTGGCGGGGAGCCCGTCTCTATAGCGGCACTCGATGATGCGTTCCATTACGGAATTGGCCATACCGTAATTTGTTTGCCCGGCATTTCCACGGCCACAGGACACGCTTGAGAATACCACAAAGTGTTCCAGTTCAGGGCACAAGTTGCGAGACAGAATATCCAAATAATTGGTTGCAGTCGCTTTTGGGCCAAAACTCTGCTCGAATTGTTCCACATTTTGATTGGCAAAGATGCCGTCGCGCAATGCCACAGCCAGATTGAAAATGCCGCCAATTGGCCCCAATTTGGCAGAGTCCAACAACAGATTGCGACAGCCGTCCATTGTTGTTATATCTGCCGTGTTGACAACAATATCGCAGCCGTAAGTCTTCCAGAGCCTGTTGATAAATGCTCGGGTAGAGTGAGAAGTTTGTTGGTGTTAATCCTATAATAAGCATGTACGTACGCAATGCGATAGGACTGATAGTCCTTGGTAATGCCACGGCTGGAGCTGAGCACTAGCTTGCGGGCACCACGCAGGGCCATCCAGTCAGCTAGTTCCAGTCCAAAACCACCCAAGCCGCCAGGAATAATGTAGGTCTTGTGCGATTTAAAATAGACCTGGGTAAGGACACGCACCGGCAATGTTTCAGCTGCTTGAGGGTTGTCACGCACTTGAATAACGACTTTGCCGATATGCTTGCCGCCAATCAAATGCCTGAACGCCTGCTCAATCTCATGAGCCGGAAAGACGGTAACTGGTAATGGCTGTATAATGCCACTGGCAATATCCATATCAATCAGTTTTTTCAGGTGCTGTCGAAAACAAGCAATTGGAGGGGATATTTAAAACAAACATATATATATACGTATAGATAGATAGATGTGCCATATGATTACCCATATTTCGTCGTCGGATGCATTCAACAGTCTGTCCGCCAATACAGCATGGAAGGTGATTTCCTTGAGGAAACAGCCCATGCCCAGCTTGTTATCGTTAGCCATATCGAATTTGCCAATCTCCAGGAAGTGGCCCGATTGCCCAAGACAGCGCACCGAAGCCAGCAGTTTGTCCTCCGACAAAGAATTCAGGACAAAATCGACACCCTTGCCATCTGTTTCCCGTTGGATCATTAGCTCAAATGACGTGTCGCGGGAGTTGCCAATGTGCGATTCTAGAAAAACGATTACAAATATGTTATGGAAAATAAAGAATTGGTGAAGTTGATATACCTTTCAGCTGTGGGAACGTATCCAACAGGAATTTTTTCTTTTGGGGTGTGCTGCAAGTGGTAAACACCTCCAGATTGTAGGCCAATGCCACTCGGATTGCGGCCAAGCCAATACCCCCAGTTCCAGCGTGTATAAGAATGCTCTTTCCTCTGCGAATGTTGGTCGCCATAAAGAATGCATAGTATACAGTTATATAGACAACTGGCACTGTGGCCGCTTCCTGCAGGGACCACTGATCGGGAATGTCCCAAATAAGCTTCGAGGGCTTCTCCACATAAGAAGCGACGCCACCTTTGACTACCATACTCATTATACGTCGGCCGGTTTTCGTATGGATGCCCGAGTATTCAAAGCCCAGTACACAGCTTTGGTCGATACGATTGGAGCCATATAATTCAACTGCCAATCGACCGGTGGCAAGCATTACGTCTCTGAAGTTTAGTGACGAGTACGCGATCTTGATCAGGCAGTCCTCGGTAGCAAGGGGTCCTTCAAACCAGCGCAACGATGACAGATCTCCGCGTTGCATCACATTTCCATATATGTGATCCAGTCGAGGCTTCACCTCATCATTAACGGGCAGATGCAAATGCCTGAGACTTCCCCAAGAGCCCTACACGAAAAGCATTGAATTTGAATTTGAATTCTTAGGATGACATATGGTAATATTTTCATGGTAATATTTTCGGTCAAGAACTTACATGACGATAAATGTTGAAAGCCAGGCCGAGTGAAAACTGACTCGAATAAAATGGATCGGAGAGATTGAATTCGGGTGCATTTGGATCATCGATGTAGAAACTGGTGATCAAATTGCCATCGGGCTCTTTGCGCAAACAATTTACCAAGCCAATTAAACCATTCAGCTCCTCCTTGAATGCGTATACAACAACAGGACTCTTGATGCTTATAGCGGACTGCACCTGATTTATCCACTCAAACTTGACATCATTCTCAGAAACTTCAACGACAGTTGGCTGTATTGCCAGTTTCTTGGACATCTTCTGGAGAAGCAGGAAAACTTCCTTGTTGTCGTCAATGGGAATAACCATTATCAAATTGAATTGCTCGGGAATATTGAAACCTGCTATGTTCGTCGTGGGTCGCTCTCTAATCAAAAGGAAACCATTATCGACCAGCACCTTTTGGGCATTTTTAATCACATCTTCATTGAGTTCGCCACCAATGCCGCCGGCCACAACGAAATGGTAATTGGATAGAGTGGAAAGTTTGCCATTTTCTACATGTATGCCCGGCATTTCATCGACCTTTCTACTGGTCAAATACATGTACTCTCCAGTTATAACTGGCAGGTCTTCAATAGCATCGGTGAACATGTCCAACACTGTGTCTCTACCATCAGTATCCACTTCCACCAGTTTTATCTTCAAGATTGAAATGTTCTCGAGAGCGAGTTGTACGCAAATACGCGCCGCATTCGATCGGGATACTTCTGGAGCTGGCATATAGGGCAGAAATTCGTATTTCTCCAGCACTGGAATACCTGGTGGTCGGCGTCTTTGCACCGGACTGGCCTGAAGTCCAATCAGCTCAATGCCACCCGCTACGATGCGATCATACTTATGATCGACAAACACATCGAAAACTCGATCGTCGTTATCCATTTTGGTCATCAAATTGAAATGATGTACGCCATTTATGCGCAGCTTGCGGATTTTCGTTGGCAGCAGCAAGGAGCGTGAATCCGTACCCAATATGTGGATTTGTAGCATTGCATCCATAAATGTCACCCAGTTGTAATCCCACTTAACTTGTCCATATAATCCATCTGATCGGGCCTTCTTTACCGCACGGAACCCTCCATTGTAGTGGTATCCGCGCAGCTTGAGTTCTTTGTAAAAGTCTTTATTGGATACCATTGGGAATTTCGATTCCTTTTCAAAATTAAACACTTCCGGTATGGTGGGATGTTCGATTTCTCTAATTTTGCCTGTAACCACCAGGGCACCACCTTCAGTTATCTGAAACAAACTAAATGAATATCTGAATAAAATGAGTTTACGCTTTTAACCTACCTCAAAGTGGCCTGTGCCGTAGTGAATCATGACATTCAGTTCAACTGCTCCGCTAACTGACATATTTGTGGCTCTTAGGAATTGCACCTCCTCGAATTCGACTGGAACATCCATATAACTTGGCCCATGATACATAAGAGAGAAAGTCTCCCACACGTATTGCAAATAACACGTGGCCGGCACCAAAATTTTACCATCTATGACATGACCACTCATAAATTCCTCATCATCACTGCCCAAGTTAACAGAAAATACGCGTTCGCCGCTCGCTTTAGTCTTCATGTTTTCATATTTGGTGACAAACCAATCTTCACTGTGATCCCAACGAATAAGTGAACTGATGCTCGGCGTAGATCGTGACACGGGGAACTCAACTTTTGGATATAGATTGGCCACGGGCACCATTACTCCATTTTGGAATAATCTGAAAATGTGAATGTGAATGCGAAGAGTTCGTCGAGAAATGTAAGTAAATCCATAAGATTTGTAATTTTCAAACACATTACGTACTTGCCAAGTGCTGTCATAAAGAAAAGCGCATTGTTTTTGTTTCCGCGATGCGTGAGTGGAATATAAACGCCATTCGGCATCGATCTCTTGAGGATAGCGCCCAATAAGCCGTGTGGAGCAATCTCAATAGTCAGGGCATTCTTTGGTAGCAGCGAGAAGGTCTCTTCGAAAAGTACACTGTTCAGCAAGTTATTAGTATGGTATTCGGCTGAGCATAGATTAAATTCCGGCTGCTCCCAATCACTTTTTGGAACACTGGTGCTCAGCCACCTGGCTGTTCTAGGCTTCGGATGTGGAATGGTATCCTTCATATAATTCAATAATGTGGGGCCCATAGCTGCAATATATTTGGAATGATATGCAATATTCGAGCAGGGCACTTCCTTTGCAAAGATGTCTTTCGATTTTAATTCGGCTACAAATCGGCTGACATCATCAATTGGACCAGAGATGGTGCAGGAGTCGGCTGCATTGTGGCATGCCACTTCTATCGTTGCCGGCAGCAAATTCTTAATCGTCTTGTAGCCAATGCCAACAGCGGCCATAGCGCCTCTTATCTTTTCAGTGTCCACACTAACTCGTCCACGATAATATGCAGCAAGTATCATTTGCTCAGCCGTTAGACCTTCATCTGCATAGGCGCAGCCCAATTCTCCAACGGAATGGCCAATAATATAATCGGGACTCAAGTCCAGAGAACGCAAAACATCGGTCAGGCCAATTTGAACTGCGGCTATGCCAACAAAAGAGTTTAAGATATTCTGATAAACGGCTGGATCATTCGATGTGAGTACATTAATGAGATCGATTCCTTTTGGCAATAATGTTTTGTGGCAGATCTCAATGGACTGCCGAAAACGTGGCAATATCATCAGCGACGAGCCCATTTCGTTCCATTGCGATCCCATCCCGCTGTACACCCAGACAATGGGTCGCTTTAAGCCAGTGTAATGTTGCACATCCTTGGCCAAGGCTTTGGCGGGTTCCACTCCGTTTTTGGCAAATATGCCGTAACCTCGGAAAACCATGCCGGACACATCTTCCTGCTGTATATTATGCAATAGTCCAATAAACTCGGCGTCCAACGGCTTCTTTTCGACTGCATTGAAAACCTCATTAACAGCATCCTCCGTTCGGCCGGCCCAAGTCACAATCCTGGGCAGATCATCTTTGGGCAAACCAAAATTTACCTTTGATTTGGGATTCGCTTTCAGAATGGCATGGGCATTGGCACCACCAAAACCGAATGAATTAATTCCGATGTATGGCTTTGGCAGCGGAGTGCAATCCTTGACCACAATCAAACGTCCCTCCGCGAGTGCCGTGATTGAAGGCTTCACTTCCGTAAAGTTAATATTGGGAGCTATCAGGCCGGTTTCAAAGGCAAAGCAGGCCTTAACCAGAGAGCATATGCCAGAGGCGGCTTCCGAATGGCCAACATTGGATTTAACAGATCCCACCAGCAGTGGTTCTTTGCGTTGGCTACAGATCACGTTATCAATCGCCTTGCACTCTTCCGGATCACCCACCACGGTGCCAGTGCTGTGCGCTTCCAAATAGCCCAAGTCATTTGGTGTCAGATCGATTTCCTTATAAAACTCTTGCAGCAGTTTCTCTTGTACCTTACCGGATGGGTAGGTAATACCCTCCGGCTTATAGCCATCGCAGTTGGTTTTCGAGTAAATGACACTTGCGTAGATGCGCTTCGCGTCTCGCTTTCTTTGAAGAAACATACAGTTGATTGTCTCGGCGCGCGTGTATCCACTGGCATCCTTGTCGAAGGGACGACAGAAGCCGTCTGGAGCCAAAACACCGAGTCTGCAATAAAGAACGAACATATTCCACGTGCTACATATTCTATGCCGTAAAATGCTTAAGCTTGCTTACCGAGCAAATTGTAGAGTCACAAACGGATGGAGCAACAGGTTCGATCCACCAATAATTGCGGCATCAATCTCACCATTTCGTAAGGCACTAAATGCATTGTCTAGGGCATACATCGAACTGGAGCAAGCGGTGTCGAGCAAAAACGATGGACCCTCCAATCCCAAGCTGTACGAAATTCTATTGGCCATCATAGCGCGACTGCAGCCAGTGATACCAAAGCCACCCGAGGAGACTTTCTCATAGAACCACGTTTTTTCCGATTCGGATATACAAGATCCAACATAGACTCCAGTTTTGGAGCCACGCAAGGTTTTTGGATTTATACCCGCATCGATGACCGCCTCGTACGCCGTCTCTATCAATATGCGCGTTTGCGGATCCATTGTATGCGCTTGCTTGAAGTGCACCCCAAAGAATGTGGCATCGAACTTTTCAAGCTCATTAATTTTACCAGACCGCTTTGGAATCTCGGGATTAAAGTGCCGCCAACGACGCTCGTCGTCATCTATCATATCAATCTAAAAATGTTTGCGATTTAAAATAATCAACACATAAATACTTTGGCTTTTAATTCTAAAATCGGAAAACTGATTGTACATTATTATTTTTTTTTTGTTCTTTAAGCACATCTTGATTCATTAAACTAATAGTTGAAATTGCAAAAGATGTTTGGGATTTTTACAATTATAAACTGTTGATGTTAGTATTGTGCATTATGTATCCAGAAAAACTCAACATATATACATATATTTATCATAGTTTTCCCAATGCAAACTAATGTTCATATAACTCACTTTAAGAATATTTGTTAATTGAAATTTTGTACGATTTTTGTCTTTTTTTTAGTTTTTGGGACTAATAAGTTTTAGAGTTTATTTTGATAATGTTGTTTTAGTTTTGTATTCGGTGTGGTAACAAACCTTGTTATAAAGATTGTATTCATATTCCGAAATATTTTTACAATTCGGAAATTTTCCAGCCATTCCGGAAATTACAATATCATCGCCGTCGGTTTCAGGATGAGATCTTGATAACTTTTTATTATTTTTCGGCGACATATCGGTTATTGCACTTGATTGAGTATGGGGATAAAGCGTTAATTGTTTTTATTGTCCTTTTAAAGTTATTTTCACTTCAAAACTATTATTAATCACAATATTTTAAAGGCTTGCGTTTCCTTCTGAAAAGTAATCCAGCGAGAGTGTGCGACGGAATTGCGAGACAAACAGCAATTAAACCCACAACTTGCCCACTAGCTGCTTTTATACACTTGTGAGAGGGGCATATTACAAATTCCAGAAGGAAAAAAATGGTGAATACTTTGACCACAAACACTCCCAAGTAATTAAAGTCAACGAATTGCATAAATAAACAGTTCATTTCGCAATGCACTGTAAATTCAAGGTGCGAAATCTAGGCACCATTATATACGCAGGATTTATATAGTTCTAATTTAGTATATATATTTAAGTTCTGCTTAAATATGCTTATGCTCAAATATATAAAAACCCCATTTTAATCATTCTTATGATTCTTCAATTATTCAATAGGTTTAAAGACGTCAAATTACTAAGTTGTTGATAGGGTGCATGGGCTAGGATTTGCATAATTTACACGTGTTCAATGGCGGTGCTCTTCTTTTTAGAATTCTTAATGCCATATGATATAGCATGCATTAAGTTCTGATTATATGATAAATATTATTAATTTCCACTGGGTGTATTAAGACACATTTGTGAACAATTTTAGCTTTCATTCTCAAAACAATTAAATACAAATTTACAACTTCACAGCTTCTGATCCTTGCTTGTGAAGATTTGGCAAGTCTTCGATTACAGTTACCCATCAATACGAAATGTATGTTATATGTATATAATTTATAAATATCTCTTAGGCAATATAACCTCGGTTTTCTTATATTTCCTATATAGTGTAGGGTATTATTGAAAGAACTTTGTGAGGCACACAGCTTTTTTTCCACTGAAAATAAATCAAGTGTACGTACGAAAGTACATATGTATGTAGTTGATCGATTGGTAGACCAAAATTGTTGTAATACTTTTAAAGTTAATGAACTTGAACAAGCCGCTTCCACCGGCAAAATGCAAATGAAAGAATCGTTCGTTGACTTTACCTAATAGAATGCCTATGAATATGTTACTGTTGCCAGTCTTTATATATAACGTACATACGTACATGAATAGTCAATTGTTGCATTTAAATATGCAGCTAGTTTTAATTATAATCCTCGAAAACTTACTTTACTGATGGTTGCACATATGTAGCTGATTTTGGGAAAGCAATAAGCTTAGAATCAACTATCACTAGCAGCTTTTTAATTTATATTTTGCAAATTCGACACATTTTAATACCCTGAACCCATGTAAAAAGGGTATAATGGTTTTGTGCAAATGTATGTAACAGGCAGAAGGAGGCATCTGCGACCCCATAAAGTATATATATTCTTGATCAGGACGATGAGCTGAGTTGATATAGTCCATGTCCGTCTGTCCGTCTGGATGTAGGTCTTATTCAGTTCGTATATATCATACGCAGAACAAGCTTATCATTTTTTTGTGAATGTGAATGTGTATGTGAATGTGTATGTATGTATGATTGCAAAATGGTTGAAATGTTTATGAAGACAGATCGCAGGGTTCAGGGTATCTCCTAGTCGAGCGGCCTTCTGACTTGTTTATAATCGGAAGTTTTCGATTTGAGTACTTAAAATTAATATATTTCATCATTATATGTTTTTTTTTTTGCTTCAGTATTTAGTGAGACTTGCAATTTTTCACAATACTTAATTTTGACAATCATAATTTGTAAAATTGTTGACTGTTGTCGATAAAGTTTTCATAAACGTAATCACTGATGATAATCAAATTGATGCAGCTGATTAATTTTTAATTTAAGCATTAATTTATTATACAGCCAGTGAAGCGTTCTAACTTTTGTTTTGATAGACTGATATCACCTTTCTCATGTCACGTAATTTACATATGCGCATTATGGGTGTTAGTTATTTATGTAAGCATACCCGTCAATTAACTCGAATAAAAATTCCTGAAATGCTAAACATGTGGCAAACAAAAAAACAATTTGTGTAACTGTTTTTATCGCACCAGGAACGAAAAAAAAAAACATTGACGATGATTGTTGCTAATAATTTGCAAAATTTGGCTTGATTGCAGCCAGGAAATGCCCCAAGGGTTTTCACAATCAATGCCAATCAAACGCTTTAGATTTTTCATACCTTTTCTATATGTATATGCATACGTGTGTGTGCGCACACTTGAGTATTTGTCCAGAGGCAACACATTCTGGCCGACAGTGCCAATACAAATGTTTTGCATAGGACCATTCTTAGATTTGTAAAGCAATCTTTAGCTTAAGCATACTAGCAAAATAAATATTTTATTTATGACAAAAGAAGATAATAATTTCTTACAATATTTGTTTATATAATACATGAAAATATTTTATAACTTACTTCAATGTCATTTGCGTTGTTAATATGAGTATAATGACAATATTATTTATATATATAAGAATAAATCTGCAAGTCTTTTACTGTGATATTAATATTGGCCAAAGTGTTACAATTTTAGTTATTGTTATTATATTAGATGTTAATCAATCGTAAGCTTTAGTTTATCAGCATATAAATAAACGATATATTCATTTATTTTATATTTTTTATTAATCTTGTAAATTTCCCTTTTATATTTATACAAAAAACTAAATTTAACGGCAATAAAAAGTATTTGTATTAATTGCATTGTGTGCATTGATACATTGACCGACATATGCACAATTGAAGACGCTACAATTGTAGACCTGTGTATGTCGTGCAAACCCCCAAAACCGGTTTCTTTTAACAAGCTGATCAAAAGCTGGATTGTGGCTATGACGTGCGAGCACTGTTAAACAAATTTGTGTAGTTCTCTATGCGTGTTTAGTATAAGTTCAAGATTATCTCTTTGTCCTATCAGAGTGAAGCGCAAGTTCAAGTGAAGAGAGCTAATACGCTCTGAAGCTTTTACTTTAAAGCTCAACGATGTGCATTTTTACGAGTTCGACGAATGTATCTGATTAGCTCAAAGCTTTCAGCGGTAGTCTGAAATAAAATTCGCTCGCGTCGACAGCTCTTGAATCGCTGGTTAGAGCTGCTTGGAATACGGGCTTATAACTTTGTCTGGCTTCCATAAGAAAGATTAAAAAAACGCGCTAATCAACTGTTGGGGCTTTTTGACCAAAAGTCAAGGTTATTAAAACTGCACAAGCCAAGGTTGGTAAAAGTTTCTACATTGAGTCAAATGTTTCTGTTTTTTTGGGAAATGCCCCCTAGTAACTTGATTTAATTTGACGTCATTATATTCGTTGAATTTCCAATTGGACTTATTCATAACTATAATTGTTGTTATTTTTTTAAAGGTTGTTTGTGTTTTGAATTGCACAATAATCTAACAAGTATGTGTTAAGAATGAAAGCTGGCTCTTATATACAGTTTATATTTTATTTTTTTAAATTACTATTTATTTTACTGAGATTACAATCAAGTCAAACATGATCCACCGGTTTCCATTAGAATTGTTCAGCATCTAATCAGAGCATTCATGTGTTTATGTATGTGGAAACTTATTGACCCACTTCCTGACGAGTTTTGTTTTGTGCTAAATTTTGATAAGTATTCATTATTGTCTATTTATGAGCTAGATCGCCTAGCCTTATCTTTCCTAATTTTTGAGGTGTCTTTAGAGGTATAACTTTTGTACATTTTCGAGAATAACAAGATTTTATTTTATACTTGCAGATAACGATGGCACTACCCAAAAATCTCGCATTGCTTAGCTTAGGTTTTTTAAATCTTGCCCTATTCTCCTGTATTGGTGCCGCTCCTCAACAAGCTTCCAATGTGGAGAAAAATATTCAGGATATATTCAACATAAACCCAAATACACCAACTACACCCAATCCGCCGCAACGCGGTGGCTTTGCAGAGGTGGTTACACCCGTTCCAGTGGATCCTTTAAGTCCGCTGATTGACTTTACATCTATCAGTGGCAAGACGGCTAATTGTAATTGCGTGCCGTATTATAAGTGCGATCCTTCGACGAACAGCGTCACTGAGGACGGGGAATTCGATGGGTTTGGAGTAATTGACATTCGCTTTGGCGCAGATGATCCCGTTTGTCCCTCATCGGTGGACATTTGCTGTGCTGACAATCGCACACGCGAGGCTGTCTTAAACCCAACGCCATTGGAAAAGCGACCAAACCAGCCCCGGGGATGCGGAATTCGCAACGAAGGGGGATTGGACTTTACATTGGCTGGCGCCACACAGAATGAAGCCGGTTTTGGGGAGTTCCCCTGGACATTGGCACTTTTGCATGCCAACAATTTCAGCTACTTTTGCGGTGGCTCCCTCATCCATCCGCAAGTGGTGCTCACTGCGGTGCACTGTTTACTCACTCATGCGCCGGGCTCCTTTCTAGTCCGAGCTGGCGAGTGGGATGCACAAACAACCAAGGAGCGTCTACCTTATCAGGAGCGTACGGCACAGCGAATCATCAATCATCCGCAATTCAAGAGCAGGAACGTAGCTAATGATTTTGCGCTGGTAATCCTCTCACAGCCGTTCACACTAGACGATCACATCAATGTGGTCTGTCTGCCCCCCCAAGGTGCCACTGCTGCGCCCGCCACCACTTGCTTCTCCACCGGCTGGGGTAAGGACGTATTTGGTGCCGCTGGCAAGTACAGCGTTATCATGAAACGCGTACCGCTGCCCATCGTCGATTTCACCACCTGCCAATCACAGCTGCGCAATACGCGACTTGGACCCAAGTTCGCCCTGGATCGGTCGTTTATGTGCGCTGGCGGTCAACGAGGCATTGACACATGTCAAGGCGATGGCGGCGCCCCACTGGCCTGCCCAATCGGATTACCATCTGGGAATCGCTATCAACAAAGTGGCATTGTAGCCTGGGGCATTGGATGCAACGATGAGGTGCCCGCGGCATATGCCAATGTGGGCTTGGCTCGAGATTGGATTGATCAGCAAATGCTGGCCAATGGCTTTGGCACTACAACATATACAGCCTAACTAGCTTAAACTATAGAAATCGTATATCTAAAAATTCACAGAAAACAAAACATCGATAAACTAATAAACGATACAAAGACAACTAAGGGAGTTTTAAAATTGTCGAATCTGCCAAGTAATTGCCATATAGCATTGCATCTATAAGTTTAGACGAAACAAATTTTTATGGCTCCCAAAAGAAAGTACTCGGATTGAAGCACATCTGTAGGTACTCTTTATTGTTTTTTTGTAACGTAAATGTTATTACAAAATACGAAAGACAAAGCATGTGGCTTTAATTAAAAGCTACGACGGCGGCAAATTAAGTTAAAGATGCAAAGAAATGCGCCCTTAGACCGAAATGGTGTCAAAATTCCTCTCACTTCAAACAAGCCCACAAAGTGTTGCAATTATATTTGTCATGCATGCACAGCATCTGCGGGTAGCCATCAGAGTAAAGCACACACACACACACACACACACACACAGCAATGTGCTTTGCTCGTAGCTAAAGCTAAAGTCTGCAAAGCGCCGGAGATGGTTGATATGGTGGCGCTGGCACCGCCTGCACCTGCTTTTGAATTGCTGCATCTGGATGCCTGGCCGAGTCTCATTTCAGTTATCCCCCGGTCGCCCCGGTTCGCGCTGCTTGTTAACCGTGCACTGTGCGAAGTATAAGGTGACTGAGTCACTGTAACTGTAACATAACATGTGCTTAACCCAAAAGCAGACGCACCCTATCACCAAACGGCATAATCCACCCGCCACCCGCCACCCGCCACCCAACACCCTACACATTGCATCCTGCACTCTGCATCCTGCACCCTGCACCCTGCGCCCTGCACCCCCGACGACATGTTACAGCCTAATTGCAGTTTTTCAAATGTTGCAGTTGCTTCCGAAAAAATTAGGGTCATGGAATTTTAAAGGCGCCTTTGCTATTGGAGTAGCTACGGTTTGAATGCGCAATGGCCGTGGTCGGTTGGTAGCGGATGTAACGCGAGTCAAGCAACATATTTTATACTATAGGAATGTCCGTTTCAGGGAAGTACTTGAACGTTAGTTTAAGTGAAATTCTCATTACGAGCGTATGGAGTGCAGGGGAAAGGACATTGCATACGCGGTCAGCATTAAAATGTAAGCGTTTATTTCCCATCCTTAAGAAAATTAAACGGACTGCACGCTTAATCGCTTGAAATTGACAATTGCTGTGGTATCATTTTATTGTGCGATGGTAAACAGCAGTTTAAAGTCAAGTGTCATACGGCTAAAGGCGATATCTTGCTTTAAAGCTTTAGGGTTAAAGCAGTAAACACTTAAGCATTTGAAGAAAACGGCTGGAAATGTGTTTGGATTCGAAATTGAAATGATTGGCATAACGATGCCCAAGCAGCTGCGGCAGTAATAAGTTAAAGAGCATTTACCAACAGACACGCCAGGCAATGCCCATCTTCACTTTGACTACTTACCCATTACACCGTTACCCAATCCCCTGTTGAGGCACTGGCATGACTCAGGCAATGGCGAAAGTTTCAGCATAAGGCCATCATGGGCTGCATAAATTCCATAAGGACACCGTCAACCTTTCCCGCCAACATGCCCACTCTTTCACTGCCTAAGCGTCGATGCCGGTGCTTAGGCGTCATAAAATAGTTGAAATATTTGAGGAACTTTTTCTGACTTAATGAGGGCTTAAATGGCTTGCATATATGCAGTTGTTGACTGCTGCTGCTTTTCATTTCAGTTTATAAATCACATTTTTTTCTAGCTAAAAATGTAAGGGGTCGAAATTAGAAAATTCGATAAAAATAAATGAATTTTCACATATGAATAATAAAATAATAATAAAAATATTTAGTATATTTTAGCAAAGTAATTGAAATTTAAAGTTGTAAATTATATTGTTATACACTTAAGTACTTTAAGATCTTTAAAAAAATAATTCAATCTAATGGGAACGAGGCATATGAATATAACAGTTTTTCAATACAGTTTTTAAGGGGTTGACGGTTTCTTGTTTCTGTGTAGAGCTCAGACTTACAAATGAAATAAATGAAACTTTTCGGGCGAACTAACACAAATTGGAAGCAAAAACTGATGGCAGCGCGGACTGATTGGCGAACAGAAGTTGAACAGAAAGGCGGAAAAGCTGCCGTGTACAAATACGTGAAAGAAAAGATGAAATTCTCGTTGCAGGAAAATGTTCCATTAATTTTTACATACAATGACCTGAATCAGCGTTTTTGGTGCTCCCTGCCTCCATGCTGGGGCTACATCGTGGGCGTGGGCAGGGACAGTGACTTCACCAATTACTGTGGGATGAGAATGCAGACGTGAGTGCGGCTAAGGTTTGCTTCCCAATGAATTCGGGCCCAGGTGGGAGTTTGCGCATTCGCCATTGCAGCAAAGCATGCAATGTGCTGGTGCTGAAGCTGAAAAGCGTCGCTTGGAACGTGCGGAGAATCTAAAACAATTTGTAAAAAGGCTGTGGATAGCAACAGGAACGTGTAGGATGCTTGAAATTAAGTAATTTATAGCACACCGATGATGATATACCCTCAGCAGGCCTAGAAAAACGTTCAAAACCAAAACAAAAGTATAGTTCATTAATTGCATTTCGTTTCCTTTTAAAATGTTGTTTGCTTTTTGCGGTATCTCCTTTTAGTATGCAATGCTTATGTTGCAAACATTGTAGCATAGTTAATATGCACTTGACTGGTCTATAAATGAAAAAGCCAGTCAGCCAGCCAGTTGCTCACAATTTTGCTGGCCTTTCATTTGCAGCCACTGACTAAAACAAGGCAAAACCAACTAAATTACTTTTATATAGGAGTATAGTTAGCAGTGTTTGCCTTGCCCAAGCAGCAGAGGTCAAGGGTCAGGCAAAGTAATATAGCTTTAAATTCCACACATTAAAATTTTTAAACTGATTATAGAATTCTTTGTGAACTAATTACAAACTGTCTGTTCCTGGCCCCTGATGCTGTTATTGATGTTTGAAAAATAGAAGAGCATGTGCATAAATTAACTTTAATAGCAGTGGTCGTAATTCTAAAGCAAGAAGTGGGTTGTGTGGCAACATTTTAGCTTGACTTAAAAAACTCTTTAAAATGCACCTTTTAATCGAGAATAAGTAGTACTATGCTGGGTACCCGTTTGTATTTTCGCATGTGAGTACAAATTGCGTACGAGTACTTATGCAATAAATATGTACACAAAAATGCAAATGTTAACTCAATCGAAATGCGAACTTAAAAACTGAATGCTTTAACATATTTTTGGTGTTTCGTTTACTGATTTAACTGTACGAAAAATATTTCGGCAAATCATTGTAAATGACCAATGGGTGGTACCACCCAGTACGCTATGCGTGTGACCGGATTGTTCGTAAATATACATATGTACTTACTTGCGTATATATTTGCAGGAGCGTAGCTGCGAATATCTGTAGTCTATTTTACTGCGGGGGAAATCGGCAAAAAATATAAATAAGTGTATGCGAAAAACCTTATACGTATTTTTCCATAAAATTGATGATGTTAGTTATAGCGTTTATATACATATTAATTTATTAAATTAAAAATATAATACTCGTATATTCATATTCAACTATGAATATTTTCTGAACAAAGCTACATCCGTATGAAATCAATACGTTTTGAATGCAATAATAAATTCGATTTTTTTACCCTTACAACGCGTTCTTTCTACGCCACTGAATTTATCTATGTATACATCTGTAGATTGGTGTATTGGTTGTTGTTGCTGCTGTTGGCCATTTCAACATTGTTTTATGGTTTTGGCAGCATTTAAATAGCGAATTCATTAAATTGTTGCACAAAAGTGGCGTACGCCCCGTTGTCAGTAAAACAAACAGAAATCAACGAACACATATTATTATGTAGCGTATTGTGGATATACGAAATGTACATAAGTACACTTAGAGAAAAAACGGCTTTACTAAATGCAAATACGAGCCGAACAGAATTCGCACTGGATTTTCCTTAATTGCAGATATATTTGTATTGGAATATTCTTAAATATAGTAAAAATCCCTTGTGATTATAAAATTACCATAGATTTCCAAATAAATCAGAATAAAAATCTTGAATAGGGTAAAAAATGCTTATTATAAGAAGTACAATGTTTCTAAGAGGTATTTAGTAATTTTGGGATTGAGAACGTTATGTTTCTTAACCGGATGTTGACAAATCTTCGTTTTCTGTGTAAGTTTATAACTTGAAATCTATTCCTTATGTAAAATATACCACATTCAAATTATTTTATTCAAACATAGATTGCAAGTAATTTAAAAGACTTGTTTATAAATACTTCCATGTTTTTCAATTTTGCTTTATTATCTTATTGTTGCTGCTGTTGTTTTGTGAATGGCGTTTCATTAGGTGTAATATTGTTCCCCACTCATTTGCAGTAAGAATTTATTGCAAAGTGCTTGTGGCTATTTAACGTTTTTAATTGAAAAACTTTTGTTTTTGTTGTGGAATCCGTTGCCAGAGTCTCTGGGACTTCTATTTAGATTCTGCTGTTGATTCACGGCACCAAGAAGATAGGTTGGTCACTGCTGTTAACGGTAGCCTAAGTTGCTGCGGCTGTCAGCGACAACTACTTGCAGCCACTTATCATAATTAGCCCTGTGCTTGTGGTGTAAATGGAGAAGTTTTGCCCCAATATACTAACCAGCGGTGCCCACTTGTGCCACGGAGCCATTAACAACTTATTGCCAAAAGGTGGTTGGGTGGTTGGCTGGCAAAAGCATCATTACCCTTAACTTTCGTTCTGTCGATGCCAACAAAGAAAACGCTCGTGAATACATTTTCATAACGAGAGCAGTCAGTCACTCAGTCTACTTATTGTTTGTACGAGCTGCTTCATCATTATTGACAGACGTAATCAATTGCAGTCCATTAGATTTTGCACTCCGCTGCAGACAAAGAGGACACAAACAGACTCATATTTTTTGTATTATTTTTTGGCAAGGATATTATCTGCGGCTTTTATATTCTTAGATTGACATTGTTATTTATTACAATTGGATAAATAAAGTGAAATTAAAGAAAAAGTGTGATACTTAACCGCACGTTAAATTTTAACTGAAAAAAACCGATTCCGACTCTTAGGTTCATCCTCCATAGACATTCAGTTATGTGTCCAATTAACATATACTCACTACATCGAGAACACAAGAAAATATTTTAATAATAATACGTATATTCGTTTATTACCCTGTTTCATGATTTAACCCCGAAAAATTATAATTGATCAAAACAAAAAAATGTTCACAATTGTTTTCATTTTGATTTCTATGAGAACTGAATAAGCCCGTTTAGTTTATTAAACAATAATTGTTCTGGTCTCCCATTGAGCTTATTTTAGTAAAAAATTTCAATTATAGCATACTTGTATTTGGCTCTAGTATACAGGAAAAAATAATTAATCGACTGGAAGAAACATTTACGTCGCTAATGCAAACAGATGCATCTATTAGCGATTATTTGGCTGGTTCTCTGCTTGTGTTTAACAATTTCTAAAGTTTTTCAACTATTCTTATATGTATTCACTTTCTTTTACTATGAACGAGAATATTTAACGGTGATAGCACATTTAATATGTGAATGGTATTTTATAATTGATGTATTTGGTTTTTTTTTAGGCGCACTTTTACGTAAGTACATAAATGTCTAGAAAATCAGCACTGGGTCTTTGAAACCTGCCGCTAAATTAAATGTGTTTGTGAAATACAATATTTGGCTATCTTACAGATATTTTTGTTTCAATTTTTTTAATGGTAAAAGTAATATAAATATGCTTGGCTTGTATTTCAGCGAAGTAATAAATCAATCAAATTAAGTTAGGATTTAAAAACAGTTTCTGCTTGTATATATTACAAGTATACATGTAAAGTATTTTGCTCTTGTACTCATTTATATTCAACTGACTTTGGTTAATAACCATATTCAGGCGTTTTTACTTTGCTATTTAGATTGCAGAATTCGTATATTGAATTACTGTTTCTCTGTTTCCTAATTCGTAACGTTGAGTATTTTAGATATACAAACTTTCAATAATTTTAATAAGTTACCATTATTGGTTTTAAGGCAAATAAAACTTTCAAGTTATGCTCCCAATGGATCTCTCTCCCCACGTTATACTTGATGTAATCTTCATGCTCTTACTTAAGACTAGAAATTCATGAAATATGAGTTTATATATTTATAAACTGTATTAAACTAAGTGTCTATACCAATGTATTTGGGGGACTTCAATATACGTGTTGTTGTTGGCATTAAAATTTATACTAAATGTGTTGCTTTTTCTAGATGCAATAAAACAATTTTAAATTCTCGAGCCCCATCTTTATCTTAGTTCATTAATGTAATTTGATTTGGTTATGATTACAGGGTAGCCTCTAAACTGCCATTTTATGATTAATCGTAGAAATATGCGTAAGTTTCAATTTCAAATTTGACTATTTTGATTAGATAAACGGAGCGACAAGTGAGTGTTACGTTATTTACAAATAGAAGAGGTCTCCATCCTCTGGTTCTTGGCTTCTTCCAGTTTCAGAGAGATAATTGATATCAATTCCTGGGCCCTGAAACTGATCCTAGAAACATTGGCTACGCCCAGACGTGGACATTTGCATGCTGGTGCCAGTGGTGGGCGTGGTCGAACGTGAGTCAATTACAGAATTTGGCGGTTTCATGGCCAAAAGAATGGAGCCCGGTCCTGGCGAGGAAGTCACTGTGATCGCTGGTATGTCCGACTTGTTACCATTGGTGGGTGTACCCGCACGGCTACCATTGGATTCAGAAACTATGGGCGAGCCCAAACCAATGGTAGCCGACATCGGCAGCATATTGAAGTTCAAGTGCGGCTGCGGCCGTACCGCAATGGCGATTGGCAGTGAAGGCTTGCGATTAAGCGAGTGTCATCCATAGAAATACTGCCCGCTGCTCTCCGTTGACATGCCACGAGCTAGAGTGCGAGGCACCGTGCTGTCATAGTAGACCCCGCTGCCGCTGGTCGCGGCCATCGAGTGCGGCGGCATTGCCATGCCGCCTCCGGTTCCCAGTAACGCCGGTGGTGGCGTCCCCGAGCTCATCAGGCCCATGCTAGTCGGTATCAGGGTGCGACGCAGGGTACCCGCGTGCGTGTGTTGATGACCCGGCACCATGATGGTGCCACTCAGATAGGCTGGTGAGACGCCACTCAAGCTCGAAGGACCCAGCATGTGAGGACCTATGGAGCAATAATGGGTATATGCATACATTTATACGTTAAAGGGAAGTGAAATTTCGTACGCTGTAAAAAATATACTTGTATGAAAATAATATTGTCAGGATTAATTTGAGAATCTGTTACATATTGGGAAAAATGAATGGTTAGTGAGCCGGTACTTAAATATAATTGAATTTAATAATTCACCGATTTTTCTACATATATTTTACATAAACTTTTTTGCGGTACTTACCTATAGTCATAGCTCCGCTAACGGCTGGATGGCCCATGCTAGTGTAAATATTGGGCTGCGAAGGCGGTGCCATCAGCACACTGGTTGCTGTGGACGAGGGGTGGTGTGTTTGGGCACCCTGTAAGCCGCCGTAGCTACAGTTGGGCGTCGGTGCGTATGTCATGTATGTCTTTTGTTTGTTTGGCCCAGGCCCAACAGTTGGCAATGCCATTTTGCAGTGCATGCAGATGATGCCGAGATGTTGACGTTCAGGATGACGGTGACGACAAAGGATATGAAAAGGCAGAGCAAAGTAAAGTAGAGTTAAGCTGGTGCTCATTTATTCTTGCTATTGAGAATGGCGTTGTCTGCCACCGGTCCCGACATTAAAGCCCCCTTCTCGTTTTCTCTACATAATTAAAGTAGCGTTCACTCGATTTCTGCACTTGAATTCTTTGTGCGATACGATTCTTTAGTTATTGTATTGTTAGTTATTGTGTTCTGGGTGAATAATGTTGCACTGTTCCTACTCACAATATATAGAGCTACTAATTCATGCTTTTTTTTATTCATTCTTGATTCATGTTTTGGAGCTTAACTTTGAGATTGTGCAAAGTCTTTTGATTTATGCAACTACATCCAAGTACTTAAAATAATCTGCATGAGCTTCAAAGAATCGACACAGAGATATTGCTGTAAACATCTTCGCATTTGCGTTTTTATTTGTTATTTTCATCTTTTATGTGAAATATCCCTAAGGCGGCTGTCCGAGCTGTACAGGTGCAGTAATTTTCATTTTCAACCTTTCAACAAAGTCCAACAAACCATCAGAGTGCTTTCACATTCATACATGTACAGATACGTATATATGTATGTATATATAGTACTTATACTTGCACAAGGCGGTATTCATTTTTGTTGTTACTCGTTTCCTCATGCTCAGACCCCATGAAATAAACCAACAAAAAGTACAAAAATTGTTGCAACGAGCATTTGGAGCAAGGCTACTAGCATTTTCCCAGTAGAGGTGGGATTTAAGGTTGGGCGGGCAGAAGGGCGATTTAAGGACTCCTCGCTTTTGTTTTCCCAAAATGGGTTAAATGGCAAGGGAGCTACCCTGGCGCCCAGTTTCCTCTCATTTCCTTTCAAAAGAACCACAACAAGCCCGTTCTTTTTAATGCGCCCTCGTTGTCTATTGTCGGCTTAAGCAAGAACAATGAAATTTCCATATTTAGAAATGTTTATTTACCTAAGGTAATGACTACAGGTAATGGCCAAGCCATAGCTGGTCTCTGTGTTGAGCACGGCGTAAGCTCATTGTAGCTATTGGAAGGTGATTTAGTTAATTGCCGTATGCTAAGTCTATTGTTTAACTACTGGTAACTAGTAGATATCAGTGATCTCTTTCGTTCTCATTGTACTCATATTTTATAATTTCAATTGAAACTTACCTCATTCCGTGACGATAGACTGGACAATGGCACCGGGGTGGTTAAGTCAACGTCAACATCAATGTCGGAGATGTCGTCGCCAAAGGTGTCGGCCAGATGTGTTTCACCTGTTGCCATCTGTTGGAAATTGCTGCCACCTCCGGCACCGCTGCCACCAGTGCCACCGTCAATAGGCGTTTCAGCAAAGTTCTTGGCCACACCGCTGACACTGGAGCTCCTCTTCAAGCGACCGCCACGTCGCTGGAGGGTGAGTCGGCCGATGACAAGTGTGAGGCACAGCAGAACGCCCGCTGTCACCGATATGATTAGATACAGGTAAAACTGTTCCTGGTGCTCTGCATGCGAAATTAAGTCAAAGCGTTAGAAATAATGCAAATAAGTCACGGTCTTTGTGAATGGATTGCCTATGCCTAAAAGCAAATACAAGTAACGTAACAAGTAGTTAGTGAGTGAAAGCCTGGCGAAGCAGCATGATGAGTTTTACACTTGGCCGAGCTTCAGTGACTGTGTGCTCGTCAGCGTGTTGTCAGCATTTGCGTGGGTGGAACCGAGTAAGTTAAAGTTTTAATCGGGCGACTTTGTTTATGACTAAAACGAAATCAAAAAGTTTACCATGTGGTAAGCAACGAGCCGGGTGCAACGTGCAGCACATGCAACTTTGTGTGGCCAACCCCCCCCCCCCGTGTGCTCTGTTGATGACAACCGCTGAGCCGACAGCCGAGACGCTTTTTAAAGGCATGGAAATGGGGGACCGGGGAGATGATTTCTTTTTTTAACATCGTCTGCAATGTTTCGAAACGTGACATCGCTGTGGCCTTAGTTGTTCTTGTTGTAGTCAACGAAGTTGTGTGCTTGTGTGCGTGTGTGAGCAAAAACTTCGATTAGTTACACATGAAAGCCTTAACTGAGCCAACAGCATGCCAAGGGAGGGGAACAGAAAACGGGTACCTCGAACTCACTTCGAATGTGTAGGTAGGTGTTCAGCCAATTTGCCAAGAAACCAACCACTTCGACACGTTCGGTGACGATGTCCTCATCGGTGCAGTTCAAACCTATTGGCCCCCAATCATCAACCATCTGGCACTTGCGGCGATAGAAGAAATTGCCCAGCGCAAAATTCGACTCTGTTGTGGCCTCGGTATCAGAATCGGGGCCCTCTGTCTCCAACTCAATGGCCTTATCCTCATTATCTTCGTTTCGAGCCCCATCGGTCGTTGTGATAATGTGCTCATTGGCCAATGTTGGAGCTCTTGCCGACTCAGTCACCAATTGATGGTTGAATGACTCTTTTATGCGATTTAGGAGTCGCATAGATGACTGTAGTCGTTCTGCGAAAGATGGCAACGGGCGAGCATTTTTGTTAAGACCTCGATAGTCTGGCGACCTCGCATTCATCAACGGCAAACGCGAATAACGTATACACAGAGGCGAAACGTCGCGACGGTCGACGGCAAACATAACTTGACGTTACTTAACGTTACTAGATAATGTTCAGCTTGGATGGATGCTAAGCGTTCTATATGGTTCAAACGCCAGGAACAGAGCTGGCTAATGAAGACGGATGGGCATGCTCCTAAAATATTTATGCACACTGCGCCATGGAGGCACTTTGAAATAAGTGAAGGACGTGGCGCAGTCTGACGCGACAGAGTCCATTAAAAAGTGATACGAGTACGTTAAGCGAAATCAAATTACAAAACTATAGTTCGCCCCAAGTAGCAATCTCTGCAGTCTATGTTTGTTTCCACACATGGGACCAACGAGTCCGATGGCGAACCCAATAGGACAAACTTGATCCGGAACGAACAAACTCATTTTCATACAAACTCTCAACTTACCCTCTAATGAGCCATCGTTGCGTGACAATGGGGGCAGGAGCGTGCTGGTAGCTTCTTCTCCACCGTTGCCGATGTCAAAGTCAAAGGGGCGTCCCACGTTGGCGCCTTGTAGTTTGGGTGCCGGCGGTATAGCCTCGGATTCTTTATAGAATTGATCCTCGTCGTAAAGCTCATCTTGGTCCAGGTCTAGATCGGTTTGTTGCGGTTCGTCTGCCTCCGCAGCTGTCTCGTAGCGATCCTTGAGTACCTTGCGGGGTACTGCAATCAAAAGGGATTGCTTTGCGCTCAGCAATCCATATTTTTAAGCTCAAATACTTACTGCATGTGTAAACGACCTTCAGATACATTCGCACGTCCGACTTGCAGGGGCGACCAAAAGTTCCAGCATCTGCGGTCACCGAACAGCGTCGACGTCCATGACAGATTTGCATTACAGTCTCCGTGGCATAGGACACAAGGCAGGCTGATAATTCAGGTACACATATATGAACAGTATTATTTAACCTATAACTACGGCTTACTGGGCTGGCCGTTGTCCTCCCGATGGATCAGCACGTTGCCCGCTGGAGCGCCCTGGACACCGCACTGAACACTCTCCCGTTCCGTGTGGCCAAAGGACGCACTGTAGATGGCGATGCGTGAATATGGATTGCACATCAGCGGCATGTTGTCGTTCTCGCAGGCCAACTTGCTCCGGAATTCGTCTGTGTTCGTTGCCAAAAAGAAAGCCGAGAGTTATTAAAAGCATGTCGAAATATGCTCCCGATAAAATATGTTTTAATTGCCGTCATTGGAATTTGCAAAATTATATTTGTGGCTACAACAGCTACATAATAAGGCCATTAACTGTTTTTTCTTTATTTTTTTGCTGTACTGCTTTGATTGCGAGTCATACTGATTGTTTGATCCATTTCTGACTAATTGAATACATTGTAGCATACATGTTTCTATGTAAATGTTAGTTTAATTAATACCCATTCCGTGTCGCCTGTAACTTATAATGTCATTTCCAATTAACAACAATTTACAAAATCAAAACTAGCATGAGCAGTCGAATTGAGAGGACCTGACTAGGATATACCCTGCACCAAGCACCAAATAACGAAAAAAAAATATTATTCTATCAAAATGAAAGCTCTTATAATTTCATAGATAAACGTATGTATATGGATAGAGAAACGGATACGGCTAAATCGAATATTGTAGTCAGGTATTTTTGTCATCACAAAGTTGTTATACCCATTGCTTAACCTTTGTAGTTTTATTGATTACGTATACGCCATGCTGCCCCCAACATAAGTTGTCATTTCAAATTTGCAATTAATAAAATAAAATCAGGGACAACAATGGTAGTTATTTGGATTATTTTATAAAAAAAATCATAAATGCAAGCTATGACAAATTAAGTAATTGGTGGACTTTGTATAAATTCATAAAATAATATTGAATATTATGTACAATAAAATATAATTATTAAATATTATTTTCCATAACAATATATAATTACCTTTTGTAAAATATATGAATATATAAAAATTTAAATAAAAATATGTACTTCCTATATCCAATATAAACGCTATATTAAGTCTTAGGCTATACCACCTTATTCATTTTAATTAGCTTACAAATTTTGTTTACTAATAACGTAATGAATTAATGTAAGTCATGGCGTAATTTATAAAATACAAGTGTAATATCCAATTACTGTGTTTGGCTATATATCTAGGGGCATTTTACATCTATTGCACATATGCTTTGTAATTTATCACTACATACATACATTTAGGTCTTACAAAGCAAACTGTTGGAATTCGTCCAAGTTTAGATTTGCCATTGTCGATGTACAGCCGAGTAAGATTTTCTAGATATTCGTTTTCTTTTGCTCGTTTTGCTCAGAGAGCTCAAGCAATTATGAATTGTGCTGCCGGCGCTCTTGTTTTTTTTGCTGTGCACTTTGACAGGCACCTAAAAACGTACATTGGAGATATACAGAGGAGATGATGTACATAGGTACATACATATCTTCAAATATATATACATATATATGTTTATATATATTTATGTACATCGTTTGATGCAAAGAGGCATGTGTCTGTGGCAAGAGGACGGTCCGAGATGAACTTTAATAAATTTGGTAAATATTTGCATAGCATGTTTACAGGCCTGGGCCTCTGGCATTGACTGCATAGCCCCGGCCTTTGGATATGACTCCCACATGGTACGTGCACGGCCGTTCTATTGGATGCTGTGATTCCTTGCTCCTTTTAAGAGTGCGAGTGCACGTTTTATTATGGAGAGACGTGAGAAAAGTTGAAAATTGCCATATTTTTATGACCACAATGTGCCGTCTGGCACGGTGTACTCGTCTTCATCCCCAGTCCTTTATACCAGCTGGGGCTGCTTTGCAATGCTTGCTTCGAACGCCGGAAGCCTGGGGTTGGGTAGCTTTTGCTCCCACGCATATAACCAGGCCGTAATTTTTCAACGTTTTCCACTCGTACTTTGCAGTTTTATTACTTGTCGCTGGTGTCCATAATGAGCAAAAGATAACAGACAATTTAGAAAAAAAAACGGCTCTCCTTAATTATATTACCTCAGCAATGCCGCCGCGTTGCCCCCATGTGCAAGCCGAGTACTGAGCTATGCGGACCAAGTACAAGTTGCCCTTTTTAAACCCGCTGTGCATTTCCCTTTTCTAATTTGAATGCTGCGCTCCTCTTTTGTTTTTCGCCTGTTTGTTTCGCTTCTTCGGTTTGTTTGTGTGCTTTTTAACAAGATAACATCTGCGTCACTTGTCACAAAAAATAAAAAAAAATAAAAAAAAAAACGAAAAAATATTTCTGGCAAAGCTGCAAAATGCTGGAAAAGGCTAAAAGGCTGACGCAAATTACCAAAGAATTACATGGAATGCACGGGTCTCTCTGTCTCCCTCTCTCTCTCTCTCTCTCTCTCTCTCTCTCTCTCTGTCCCGCTCTTGTTTGCACTGCCAGCTCGAATCTGAATACAGTCGAATTGAACTGTCGGTTCGGAGCATTAAGAACTCGTTTAACGACTTTCATCCATGGCTGCAATATGGAAACAATGGCAGGCACGATGGAAAAGCCATTGCCAGTCTTTGGGTTTCAGGTGAATCTCAAAGCAAAGTGCGACATAGGAGTGAGAGCCTCACTTAGGTGGTTCATCTGCTCGCTTATCGGCTTATGTTTGCCGAGTGATTACGATTAAACATGAATTGCTTAGCGAATCGTAAATAATCGAGTGTCATTAGCCCAATCGCCGTTGGCACTCGACGGGCTGGAGGTGGATGCGAGAGTGCTGCAAAATTCATAGAGCAAAACTATGCAAATAACTCAGCAAAAAGTTTATTCAACTATTTTTAATGCTCGCAAAAGCAAAAGCGCAGCTGCATTTTTCATTATGCTTCTAGCTGAATTTGCAGCGCAAAGCAGTAGTACCCAGTACCGCCCTCTCTTATCGCCACCTACTTCTATTTAGTTAAAGTTCTCATTAATTTAATTTTTTTCACCACCATTGCGAAAGTTTGAGTTGAAGGCTTTTAGAGAATATTATCATAGCACCTTGTGCAGCGGAGAGCATTGTTCTTAGAGGCGTTTATGTAATATGACCTAATCAGTCTACTGTAAACCATTGAAGGCTTAAAGTTACTACATCAATAGTTTCCTTCAGCTTGCCATATTTTTTAAACTTTAATAAATGTATATTTATGAACAAAAATTTATCTTAATACATATGAAAATGAAACAAAAATATTTTCTTCTCAAGAATATACAAAATATAATAAATATACAAAGTAGCAAACATCTTTCATATTCTTAAAATTTTCTTAAGCTTCGACTAGACAACTTTTCCGAGTTGGCCTTTAAATTATCTGCACATGGCTTCAATAAATGACGGCTTATTTCTTTTAGTTAAAATAAATTTGTTTGTTTGCTTCAGAGCTTAAATTGATGTTTGGCACTTTTGCATCTGGCAAATATTTATTTTGCCGCTGAGCAAATAAAATATATCATGGTTAACGGGGCGAGGACAAAAACGAGGTCCTGCACAAAGCCCGGCACATAACCTGAGAAGCCGCATTCGGCGCAATGTCATCGATTATATTTTTTAAAGTCCATTCGAGTGGGTGTAGACTGTACAGGGAATGGTGCCGGTTGGCTGACCTGATAAAGGGCTGGCATACTTACATGGACGGCATTTGTAGGCAATCTCAACGAACTTTCGTATACCCGAGCAGGGATCTCCACTTGTGTGCGTTTTGGAATTCGCAGCAAACTTGCAGTGCCTCTTCTTTTGGCAGGCATCCACCACAGTCTGCAGCAGGGCATACTGTAAGAAAAACAGATACACACAGTAAGATATAGTGCCTGCAAATATATATGTGCATGTGTATGTGCGTGTGTGTGTGGTATATTGGCAGGGCATGTGGGCAGGTTCAATGAGGGTGCTATTGATAGATTATTGGGCACATATGGCAACTGCACCAGCCGCATCCTTGGAGTCGGCGGCAAATGGCAAAACGAACAGACGGCAAGACAACAATGGATGCCGCTGGATGCCGGCACGGGCGTGGCGCCACCTCAGCTTAAGAGTCGTAAATCTTTGTCTGCCTACGAGATTAAGCTATGAATGCATTTTATATGCTTTAACAATTCCACAGGGGCACAAAGCGACAACAGCACTCAGATGTTGCATACGAAATTTGCATATACTATAGGTATGAGTTAGCAATCTTTAGTCATTGTTTACATTGAATTAAACAGCTGTTTCGCAACTGAGAATACACAGGTGAATTATTATAATCAGATTAATAACTGTAAATTGCTTAGGGTGGTGTTAAATATGCAATTACTTAATGGATAAAACAAGTAGCTGTAAAGGTAACACCTAATATGCTGATTCACAACTAAACGTCCTTATGTCTTCGGGTAATCAATAAAATAATTATTTGTGCATTATTAAATGCATAGACAAATGTTGATAACAATCTTGTTATAACTGTCTATTTAATTTATTTATTTCAGATACGCAGTACTACACTGTGACAGAATATTTTATTCTGGAACATTTTTAAATTAGGTAATAGGTAATTCTGGATTTTATAGTTGACAGTTTAGAACACAGGTCATAAATTAAATATAATATACTTTTTACTAGACTGTTCGTACTTAAAATATTCGTAATATTGTCGAAATACAATGTTTTTTAATAGAGTAATGAACTTGAGTCTGTTCATTTTACATCACTTGCCTTTACTTAAGTATAAAATTCTTGGTGAAATTCTTGAGTGTCTTGTTTAATGAAATAACTCATCTACTGCGGTCATGTGTTTTAGGGGATAGTTTTATTTTAATATTAAAATAATGGTAAGGTTATAGGGGCAGAAGCTATCTTGCAATTAATTAGTTAGGTATTTAAAGCCACACTCTCCGGAACAAAAACAGCCGTAATTGCATTTTGCGGTTTCGTCCAGGCAAATATGTGTATCGATAACTGTATCCGACGCACAGTACTGTTTATGAGCTCCCATAATTTGTTTACCCTCGTTTATATTCTTCGTTCGAGCGTATACGTTACTCTCATATTGGCTTACGGGTGACTCGCAACCGCGTTACATGCTACAAGTTGAGCTTGCGGCCGGGCGCAATTTAGTTCCGCTTTAAAGAGCCACCGGAAATGAAGCGTGATTATCCTGGCCCGGCTGTGTGCCCGTTGCGGTTAGTTAGCACAGCATGTCACACATCACCCAAAGCCATCGTCTTACTTCAAGTTGATGTGCGCATTGAAACGCAATGAGGACAGCTTCGTCAAATGCCACTTTTGAAGGATATGGTTCAATGAAAAATTAACCACAACATCGGTTCAAATATAACTGCCGACATTGCTAAATGAGAAGACCAAACGACCTCATAAATGTGACAAATTGCATTATACATGTATATACATATGTACATGCACATACAAACTCCTGTATCGTACTGAATTAAATTGTGGTTAGCATTGTATTGAATCTCTGTCGGATTTGTATATTTCATATTTTTCCATAAGTCTGTCCACGGCCTGGGGATCGAAATTGTATGTGAGCGTGTGTTTGTGGGTTCTCTGAAAACATGTAGATGAATTTTATTTCCAAGTTTGGATTTTCACTGTTCACTGCCGTTTATTACGTTCTAGTCGAGAACTCTTGATTTAGTGACATCAGTAGATAAAATGTCCAATCTAATGCTGATATTGGGCTAGTACCTAATATATGTAGATATATATGTATATGTATATTATATATATTTTGAATGTTTGATACTGCAGCAAATATAAATATGAAATTCCTGAAAAATGTAATATTACGGACTAATGATGGCACAGAAAGATTGTTGTAAACAATTTTGCCAGTTCGACTATAGACTTACACATACATAAATAATTGTTTGTGTATGTGTATGTACTTATAAATGCTGTATTGGGGCGGTTTAAGCTTTGACTGGGTAAGTAACTAAAAATTTTATATGATTTATGCCTTCAGCTTGGCCAAAGTGAATCGAATCGATTTTCATTATGAATTATTGCTGTTTTTATGGCATCGTTCTACTTCACTGATTTATTTCAACTGCCTGCTTTCGTATGTGGTGTGTAGGTATGTGTGTGTGTGAGTGTGTGTGTGTTTGACCAGAAAGGAGCCATTTTATCGCGCATGTATGTATGGCAATGTCTTTGAATGCACACTGTGGAATCGTGCGGAAAATGGGAAAAATACATTTAGGCGAAAAAGGTAATCCGAAGCACGGCCTGAGCCGTTGAAGCGCGTTGATGTCGTTGCAGTATATGTATAGATCCCTTTTATACATATATGAATGTTCAAGTGCTTGTGAGTGTGTGTGTGTGTGTGTGTGTGTGTGTGTGTGTGTGTGTGTCCAGCCGTGTGCTGAACATGGCTGAGGCTTCTTTTGGATGATGAGTGCGACGATGATGGAATTGCAATTATACTGATTCAGCTTACCTGTAATCCGCTTACGGTACACGTTTCCGGCGGTTTGACTTCGATTTCTGTGCCGCTGTGGATGACAGCATCGCCGGCACTTCCGGTCGTAGTGAGGTCCTCTTGCGAAACCGGCGGACATAAGCTGTGGTCGGATAAATCTGTTCAAGTGGACGAGAGGGCAATTTTTTGTGAACGTGTCGTCGTCGATTTTCAAAGTACGCTGAAGTGGTGCGAAGTGGGATGGCCTAAAGTGGTGTGGAGTGGTATGTAGTAGTTCTGGAGGTCGAGTGGCATGTGCCTAGTAGAAGCGGCATTCCATGCAAGCGCCTCGACTGACCATCTCAATCTGTGTGCAACTCCAAACTTTGCCACCGAGCATGTACATCCAGCCCAACGTACGTATACTTGATATGGGCGTATGCGGAGCACGGTCCGCTTCTCATTTGCTTTCATTGTGATTGTCCGCCTGTCTGCTTGTTTGCTTACATACTACAACTACTGCTGCTACCACTCGTGTGGGTGTGGGCAAGTACACAGAGAGGCAAAACAAGCCCACGTGCACACAAATAAGAAAACACAATGCGTACAATCGACGCGTGTAACGGGCAAACTTTAGGCAACAATCAATCAATTGCGATATTGGCAGTCGCTTCATTCCAAGGGCCCGACCATTTGTTGTTCAGTCCACTTGACGCTGGACTGACCACCACCTCCACTTCCACCTCCACCCTCACTACCATCAGCACCATCACCATCTCTCCACCACCACTTCTCTGATTCGTACGTGACAATGGAACTTACCACCAGCTCGCCCATACTGAGCCAGCTCTATGGAAATGCTAGTGCCACGTGGACAGCTGAGTGACAGCTGTTCTGAATCGCATCCGGCACGCTGGTACGTCCGCAAGGTAGCCGCTAGCAGAGCTAAAAGCAAACAAAGCCAAAAATCGGGATGCGTTAATATATAGATGAAGCAAGCACAAAGCGAAAGTCAAAAAAATAAGCATATCAAATCCAAATAGACAATCAACTATATGTAGAAACTAGCCGTGGTTATTAAATTTCATTCCATACTTTATGGATAAGCTCCAAATTATATCAATGCCATACTGGAATTCACAAGATATATATAAAAAAAAAGTTAATCAACTATTTTAGATAGTACATTTTGTGATATTAGTATTTTTTGATAAAATACAATATATTGCGTTTTTAACTATTTTTGTAATTATTAAAATATTGAAATCATAAAAAAAAAATGCAAATTGTCCTGCACGGATTTATATTTCGTTATTTATGAATATATGCTTTCATGAGCTCTTTCACCTAACAATGTTAAATTCAATATTTCAATAAGCAATCAATGAGGAGGGAAACTTTTGCAATGTTAGGTTTTCGATTTGTTCAACTTGTTTGTTTGGAATTGTGTATTCAATTGAATTGTCATTTAGGAAATTATTTTAAATTCTTTGCTTCATCAGTGGTTGAATAACAGAAGAATATAAAATTAATTGTATTTGTTATGAACATTTAACGGAATCGAATTGCTGCGCACTGAAGTGTGGCAGGTACCACGGAGCCACAGTGTCTAATGGAAAAATAGTCTTGAAGTAAATTGAATTTCCATTATGCAATCGTTCAGTCTTCAACTTAACTGACACTTGACACCTAAGCAAACTCAGACATTCAATTTCATGTGAAATTTTTTTCCAACATTTTATTTTTTTTTTTTTTACTTTTGTTGTTGCGTTCGGCAGCGGAAAAATTGTGTGCCATTTGTTTCTGTTTATTGTAAATTTCTCTTATCCACTTTAGAGGCGACAACGGTGATGGGGCATCCTCTGAGCCACTGACTTCATTACCCAAATTGTTTACGTGTGTGTGCGAATGTGTGCGAAAATGTGTGTATGCATGAGCAAGTGTTTACACTACAAAACAAATGCCTTACAATGGCTGCCAAAAAAGGGAGCAGCGCGTGGGAGGGTGCGGGGAATGGCAATCTGTGTTACGCGTACAAATATAAAATTGCCAACTGGAGCAATATGTATGATACATGTGTTACATATGAACACGTGTACAAATGAATGCTATATATTTGTATGTTTTCGCCTAGTATTTCCATTATTGAAAACAATTTTCGACGTAAGAGTTCCAATGAAATATAGTTTGAATTGTGTGGAAAAGTCAGTTGCACACTTCAAAAGCAACATTTGATTTGTGTATCGCATATTAGTCGTGAAATGTGGTAAATGTACAACGAATTTAAAATGCGGTTTAAAAGGGCATACAGTTGAAATACTCTAATCGGATTTATTTGGTCTTACATTTATTAGCTTGCTCTAAATAATATTTCAGTTTCAACTTGATAATTGCGTTCAATTGCAGTAATTCACTTTAAGAGAAATAGAGAGAGAAATCCTAATTGAGCACCTTAATAATTATAATTGCGAGCTGAACGCGGCCATTAGAGAGATGATTGTAAAGAACAGTAACAGTATCAGGCCCTTGGTAATAGAAACAGGGCACAACATAACACTCATAACACGTATGCACGTTTATATTCCCGTAAATCAGAAGCCATGCGACGTTTGCCCGACGGTTTACGACCGCGTTGGCAGTCACAGGACCAACCGTCTTTAGGCTCTGTCCCAGCAGGCACTCCACGTGGACTTCTCATGCAAATTTATGCGACATAAAATGATAATAACTCTTTCACTTTTCATAATTTTGGTAAGCATTTACCTGGTTGTTTAGTTGAGAAAACGCCGACTGCTCCCGCAACCAGCCAAACACAAGTGTTATTGTTTCAGCAGAAAGCAAAATGAGTATTGAGCTCTATACGAGTAAAATATACTCTGTACATACTTTTTTGTTGGCTTATATGTTGAAAATATTAAATATAAATTAAACTAGACGAATATTTATGAACTAAGTGCTGTAATATGAGCGAGATGGTCCCATTCCCGTAGGTAAGCATACACATTTTTTTATTGTTGTGTGTAAGGTATAAAAAGTATAAAAAAAACAAGAGTATTAAAACACAACCCTGCGGCTTTTGTTGTGAGTATGTCTTCGCAGAGTTGAACCGTCTCAAAGGTGAAGACGATGCCGGCTTTTCAGCCACTGCGAGAGCCTGCAGAGTCACTCGTGTGCGAGTGCTCAGCATCCTGTCGCCTCCAGTTAAATTTTACAGCTCAAACAAGACACTAAAAGGCATCGTATATGACAAAGGCACAAGGATAACATTCGTCTTCCGCCCCATCTCTTTGCAGTGCCAAGTAAAGATGGGAGATTAAAGCACATCTTAATGTGAACCGGCTCTGGGAAATGTGAAACAAGCGCGTAGGCCGTGAAAGTTTCCGTTATCAACGCGACCCAAGGCGCCAGTAGCCGCCGCAGTACGTGAGCTCTAAGTACACGCGCTCTCCCACAACTGTGGTTTTCGGCTGACTCTATGATTAGGTGGGCGGAGCTAAGCATATGTACCAGACTGATAGGTTTGGGTGCGCAATCTATCGCAAAAATATATTAAAAAAAAAACAACAACAGACACCCACATAGATACAGCAATTGAATATTTATGGCGAGCGCGAAAAAAAAACAAGTAAAAGCAAATACCGGCCCCTTTGAGGGAAGTTGCCAGAGTTGTGGGCACCACATACATAAATTGAAAGCTTCGACCAAGTAAGTATAGAAAACATGTTTATCTCTCGCGGCCTTGAAATTAATGACCCAGATCGTTAAGTACTTGAAAAGAAAGTTTTGCAAAAATATTTATTAATTACACTCTTAACCAAGTTCATGAATGTGCGCATACGAGCCTTAAATTTGTTGTTGGCTTTATTTTAGACGCGGTTGAAATTTGTGTTGCTGGCTGCGCTCTTATACCAATAAAGTGAAATGTATAAGAGAACCGTGCTATATGAAATACGCAATTCAAAAGAACTCGAATTTAATCGAATTTACCCGAGTGTGAAATTTTTGTGCGTTAAACTTGTGACTGCAAAAAATTCTCAATAGTTTTTTCTGGGAGAAAATAAATACATTAAATACACTTTTGATACAAAAGTAGCCATTAATTTTGTTGAACTTTTTCAATCTGGCGATTGCCTTAATCGATGGATTCAGCAAATATTAAATGCTGCTGACGGACAAGGCAAAAACATTGGAATGAGTCATCTTTGAAAAGGGACAACGCAAAAAGAATCTGTTATCAAAGTCTGCCCTCTAAGCATATGTATACAAATGTAACAGGACAACTATAAATAGAAATAAAACGAATTCCAAATTAAACATGGACCCTATGGGGCAGGCCAACAATGAATATATATGTACAATTGCGCGTGCTGATGTTACCATATGAATATAAAAAAAGTCGCAAAGTATTCGGAAAGTAGTCGGAAAGTAGTGCATGGTCATGATTCAACATTCATGATATTGGAACGTAGATTGGCAGCATCTCTATCCGAGTATCTACTGTGACGGGCAGTTAATTAATGTGGTTTAATTTATGAATGTTTGTTTTGGCTACCCTATTAATCATTAATGACGAACATAAATATTGGCTCGCTCTCGGTTTTCAGATCATTTGTGAAACTTTGTCCGTAGAAAATACGTTTGCAGCTCAGAACTGAAACTGGACAACGCAAAATACACAAAAGCCATAAACAGCCACTTTGAGTGTATATTTGTGCTTAATTATGATTTATACACAAATACATATAGACTGAAATATATACATACATATATATACATATTTGGCTGAGAGCAACATGGCGGAATAAGCGGCATGTGAGTTTTTTTTTTTTTTTTTTTTTTT
>SCDS01000063.1:0-66576 GCA_004149465.1 Drosophila nigromelanica | reverse complement strand
TTTTTTGGCAGTTGGGGTTGGCGTCTGCATTTGCCGGGCATTAGCTAAAAAGCGTCACAGGACCCAATTTGAGTGGAGGAGCGACGACAAGGGACGGTTATTGCTGCAGATAAAACGCAAAACCAACGCGAATTTCTACATGTAGATGTGGCTGAAATGTGAAAAAGGAAAAAATAAAACAAAACATTTACCCAAAGGATCAACTCGATAAATAACTTCCGGCATGACGGGCCGCGTCAGCAGGCATATAGCAGCCAGCAGCCAGGCGACGCTGCTCCAGCTACGGCCCCAGGAGCTCTGGTAGTGCACGTGCCGACATTTGCTAGGTTGGAGCTGTGGTCGGGTTTGGGGATGATGCTGCCACCGCTGCCGTTGCAGATGCTGTGCGGGATTTGGCTCCGGCTCGGCCATTGCCACCGGCCAGAGTTGTTGTTGCTGTTGTTGTTGTTTATATTGCTGTTACTGTCGTCGGCTCAGCCTCGGTGTTGGCCAATGTTATCGTTGTTTAGCGTCTGCTGTTGATTTGATGTTCTTTATGGTCGATTTTATTGTGCGCCTTCAGATTTGGCAATTTGCATTTTTTTGAATTTTTATATTTATTGTTATCATCAGCGTCGTCGAATGTGATGACTGTTACGACTGGTCAATATACTCGCATTCATGTTCATATTCATATACCCATTCATACTCATATTCGTATTCATGGCATTGTCATTGCCGCATCGATCCTATCATCTGCTTTAAAAGGGAGATATATATGAATAACACTTTGTTTTATTTACTTTTCATTTTGCATTCATTTCATTAAATTTGACATCTTTTATAGCAAAAATTATAACGCGTTTTTCGATTTGTTTATGGTCCTTGTTATGCTTTAAATTGTATCCTGTTTGTTATTTGTTATTTGCTCAGCAAGCAAAGCAATTATTTTCATTTTCCACGCCTTTCGCACTTGTTATATTTCGTGCCTTTTTTTCTTTTTTAACATTTGTGTTTTTTATTAATTTATAACTGCACAATGTACACTTTGGTTATAAACAAAATTACATTACTCGTTACTGATAACTTGACTATTAAACAACAAAAAAGTTTCCACAACGTTCGCTTTGAACATTTTTTATTTGGTTAACGATGATAGAATTTATTAAATTATTTATATTTTCAATTTCGCGCCGCGTCTTAATTGGGTTGGAGGTTATTTATTGAATTCGAAATTAATTGTAAATTAAAATAAATTCGCCACTGAAATCACAATTAATTAGTTGGGTAAACAATTAGTAAACTTTTTTTATTAAGCTCTCATACAAAATGGAGCCGGATTATTAGTAAATCCTCTTGTTTTGACACTTTCGTTTTAATCCCTTTGAGGTTATTTCTGCATCAAAATTTAACATTGAGGCTATATTTAGGATGTAAATATTCTGTGCATCTAATTTACTTGTGTACGGCAAGTGTAAGATTTCCTAAGGGTACAAATTAATTTTGGTAATGGCTATTAGGGATTTCTTGGGAAACATGTTAAATTTGTCTAAATAATAAAATGAAAGCTCAAATTATACCAAATTTTCCTTGTTTCAAGCTTGTCACTTTACAAGTGCGTAGGATGATACAAGGGCGCTCGTCCCGTTGGAAATTGTATTCAATCTACATTTTAATGAAATAATACACCAAGTGGTGTTACGTCAGGACTCCAAACAAGCTGTCAAATATTATGATTTTCAAAAGTGTGCTTGTTTTCATTTGCTTTTACTTGCTCAGATATACAGGAGCCAAGCAAAGAACAATATTGCGTATAGTATTGAAACTTTCCGTTTTTGTTCGGCTGATAAAAAAAAACTAAATTTATGCATGATGCGATTTTATATTTTACCAGCTGCAAACGTAAGTCGGTAGTTTATCAAAATGTTCTTTTTCAGATTTTCCACCCAACATAGTTTCTATAGTGATCATAGTTTTGGCCAATAAGTTAGCTGGGGGCGTTCTGACTAGATTAAAAGTACACAAAAGGTATCAATTGTGTTCGTTTATCCATGACATTGATGTGTGGCAAGCCAGCAACAGCAACCCATACGAGATGAGTAATGTGTATCCCTCTTTCACACATACACACACACACACACACACACACACACACACACACACACACACACACACACACACACAGACGTACGAGCATAAGCACCGAAATTTCAAAAAAACTCATGCACCACAAAATGCTATGATGTGTATTTTTGGTGTTTTGGGGCTGTTCTGGATCCTTCGAACTAAGGTTTTAGTAAAGTCGGTAGTATGACAAAACATTCATTAACTGACACTTGCTGGCAGACTCATACAACAAGACCAGACCGGAAAGCTGATGTTGGCCCGCTGAAGTGACGGGTGAACATAAACTGATGAAAGCTGAACCTAACGAAATGGGGACGTAAGCTGCGTATCGGGTTGAGTATTAAGCATATAGAGACCAAACAAATCCCTTGTTATCCTGAGAGCTATGAGTGAGTACGTCAGCTGAATACAAGCATACACACTCACACTCACACGCACATGCACAACACCAACACACTCAAACGTGCATATGTTTAGCTGCCCCGCTTGGCTGAAAAATGCTTCTTTATGTTGGCTTAATGTATTTCTTGACGTTTTCTTATTGTTCGCCTGCAAGAAACCCAAAAACCGCAAACTTTCAAAAGCAAACTTCATATTTTGCAAACTGAGCGGAAAGTGCTTGCCTGCCCAACCCGCACACCGCATAACCAACACTATATACCCGCCTCTGCCTCTGCCTCTGCCGCTGCCTCTGCCTCAGTCTCTGCTGCCGCTGGTACTACTAGTGACACCATTATACATCCTTCCAGGGGGCTGCATCTGCAAAGCCTTTAGCAGCGGCTAGCGTTGACGTCAACGCCGACATCGCAGTCGACGCTTGTCTTTGACTCGCCTTTGTATCTGTATCTGAAACTGTCGGAATCTGACGTGCCGTCGCAGGCGTTTTAGTTGTTTTTGCCATTGCTTTAGCTTTTGCTGCTTGTTGAAGGTTTTGTAGTGGTTGTTGCAGCCACCACTCATGATGATGAACTTTCTGCCGAACTTTGGTTTATGGCTTTTCGATGTTTTTCTTTTTGCTACAGAAATTAATATATACGAATATTTTAACTTTCATCTTGGCCAGCATCCGCTGCCGCAAGCTCCACAGGCCCACTTGAGGGTCAACTGGACTTAAAAAGTGGAGGCGTTTGTTTGGAAGGGAAAGAGGGGTCGGTGATACAACTAGATTGATGTTAGCTGTTGCCACTAACAAGTTGAGTTGCGTACAGTTATTTATTCGAATTTATTTAAGCGTAAAGTTGCGCTCGTAATTTGCTCATCTTTGTGCTCAGTTCAATTTAGCGGAAAATTGAATTCATATTGAAATTTGTCGGTCAGCGAACTTATTCGAAACCACCAAAATTCCATGGAAATATCAAACAGCCTGTATTTTTTGTTTTTTTTTTTGTTTGTTTTTTTTTTGCACGCGATTTGCACACAAAACCGAATGAAATCAATGGCGCTTTCAACACATCGCATCCTGAACTAGTTCGCAAATCGCGCAAATTGAGAGGCGGCCACCCTCGATAAAGTTCACCAGCGGTTTCGGCGGCAACCAGTTGAAAATACGCTTCTGCCTGCTGAATAATTTGGCAAATTGTTTGACTCCCTGCTCTGACTGCCAATTTGAATTAGAGATAGGCCAATGAATGAATTTCTCGTACACTGAACTGCCAGACCCAATGCTTACAAATGCCAAACCAAATTAGACACAGGCCCATTTATGTTTTGCAGTTATTAACTAATACCTCTGTGTAAAGAAGATACAATGCAGTTAGATTAAATCCGATTTACCTCTACAATGCACATACATATCTTCAGCTGAGAGCAATCATACACAGAATATGGAATGTGTACTCATAGTGTGCAAATAAATCTTGAACTGGGCAAATTGCCTCAAAATACAAAATTCATATTCACATTTTGTGATTGATAGTCCTGGCAGATAGGATCCCGAATATGGTAATTTTCATAGTTGCTGACTGTGGAACCCTTGCCTGCCTGGCCGCTTGTCGACACCAGTGTTCGAAAAAGATAAATGCACGCTTAAGGAATCTCAAGCAGCTTTCCGAGGTCTAAATCAAAATTATGGCTTAGCGTCAGCTCTGCCAACGGGGATTGAAAAGTTTTGGTCGCCGTAGAGGGGGTTAGCGGGAAAGAGAAAGGTGGTAAGAGAAAAGAAGCAGGAAAGCTGCAAAGGGATTTTGGGCAGTGAGCAAGGTAAATATTTATTGGCTCAATAATTTGGCAACATTTCGCAGGATTAATGTGCAAATTCCAGCGCCATAAATTATTTCCAGGTGTATTCCTAAATTTTATTAAATAAATAAAGAAAAAGCTCGACGCAATCATGAAAACATACGTGTGGGTGTGATTGTGGGTGTGTGCGTGTAAGAGTGAGTGAGCCGGGGCGTTCGTTTTTTGTTTTTTCTTACCGCATTCGCAAATTGAAAAGAGTATATTTGTTTTGTGCAATGTCCGTCCGTCTGTCCTTATCAGCTAAAGTGTTAAGATTTGTTCACAACGCCCACTGGAGCTGTGGTAATTCGTAAAAATCTTTGTATGTAAAGTTCTCGGATCCCTATTTCAAACTTCCATAACTTTATTATAACTAAACCGATTTTCAGGTTGATGTTATTTTGGTCATGAATTCCTCTAGATCAATTCTGTATTTAAAATATATTCATTTTTAAAAATAAAATTTTCTTTAAATACATTTTTTTTTAAATTTGGAATGCAAATTTATTATTTTAATCGTTTATGGTTGTCAGAAAAGAGAAAACAAAAACATATTGCAATAGATATGCAATAGATATAGATAGATATTTTGACGTGTTTAGTTTTTGGGTCCATAATTCCCGATATTTTCTAAACATAAATGCTGCAAACATTTATTGTATGCATGTGCATGTTGGATAACATAATTCGAGCATACATAATGTAATGTTTATAATTGGATACTTGTGTTGGTGAACGAGTATTGCGTTGTCGGTTACACCCTACAGAAAGGCACTTCATTTTTTTTTTGTGAGGACACGCAACCATAATAAAAACTTGTTGAAAAATTTACGAGCGCAACAGCATCAAAGGACAAATCGGACAAAACAGGCCCAGGCAATTGGCCACGTGAGCAACCGCTGACCGGCTGCTGGTCACGTTCCGGTCTCCGTACAGATCCGTGTGCCTACACCAGTCCCTATTCTGACCCCACTTCCGCACGCGGGCGTGGGCGTGAGGCATAAGGCATGGCCATTGGAACGACAAGGGCGTGTTTATTTATGTCGTGCCCACCGCTGAAAAGTTTAGTCGTTGTACGTGTCAAAAACTTTTGACAGTGCAATGGCTTCTCGACTTGTAGAAGTCGCCAGCTGCAACTTGGGCCCAGCTGTGGGCCTGTTAAATATCACAGAATACGCGCTTAAGCCAGCCAGCACCGATGTGCCCAGCGTAATAGAATGGCAGAGTAGGGAGCCTGACTAATTTGGTTAGCGGGTCTCGTACAACTTTCATTGGTAACTAGAATGTGTTATTAAATAATGTCTGATACATGCTCTGCCAAAAATCACAAAACAGCCACGTGACAAGCCCAAGACATTGAGGAAAACAAGCCCAACAATCGGATGATGTCTTCTTTCACTAAATAATTGATCAGGGTTCGTGCAAATCTTGGAGCTTCTGTGCCGTGTTGAATATGAGGCATATTAAATGTGGCCTGGCGGTCTTGGCTCAGGCTTGATGAGGGCATAGATAGGCAGTCATGCTGACCACAATTGCCTTTGTCCTTTATTACCTTTACAGTATTCTTTTTATGCGCAGGCTCAACATTAATCTCTCACCTAATGAAATACGCTGTGACGCTTTGACAGGTTGTTTTAATAAAGCTAGCAAGCAGCTTAACTGAATTTTATAGCAATTGAAAATAATCTTTAAAACTTTTTCTTTTGTTTTTTTAATACCGATATTGAACCATTGATTGAATTATTTGTGGTAGCTAAAAAAACTTCTTCAACTTGAAAAGTCCTCCTCTTCAAAATGCTATTCATGCCAAAAGTGGAACCTGTACCGGATATTTTCGACAAAGGTAGAGCTTGTGCAACACCTAACATATATGAGAATATACGCGTACATATAATAAAGTGCGTGAGCAACAAAATAAAATAAAATAAAAAAAGAAAACAAACGAGTGAAACTTAACAAAAAGTGGTTCGTGGTATCAAGGGCAAAAACATACATTTTCCGCTTTACGATGGTATTTGGCGAAAGTAAAATGAAAGGGGCTCTGAATGGCCATAGGATGGCGGGAGTCGATGGTCACGCTGGGGATGCTGCGCAGCTGCGTCAAATGACGAAAGAACAAAGAAACGCCAGTAGAGTCGAAACTTGGAGGAGCCGAACTACATATTCGAATACGAGCCGAGTCGGAGGCACACGATGGCAGTTCAGTTGTGGGTTACGGGATGTGGGACGCGGCAGGCGGTGAAATGTTGGCTCTGCTGAAGGCAATAAAATGAAATTACAACTTAATTGTCATAAATAATTCAGGAGATTCCTTGGCAGCGAACGCCTGACTCGAAAACTCTGCGTTGCGAGCGAAATCAGAGCGACCCACAAATAAACCGCCCGCCTCCTTCTTCTCCTTCTCCCTCTCCACCTGCATCCCCTTTCAGACACCAAGAACTGCGTCTACCTTCTACAGTGGCACGCATCGCTTAACGAACATTTTAAAGCCAGCTGCTACTTTAAGTAAAGAAATTCGTTCACGGCAGCTGCAGGAGCAATATTATGTGTTTTATTATTAACAAAGTTAATCCCCTGACCTAGTTAAGTCGACTCAATAGCGCACACAAACTCACCCAAACGCACACATACACACCTACACCCAAACACATACTGTACACACACCCACCCAAGCGAGCCAAAACGAAACCGCTCAGAATTTGATGCCGATGCTCACAGAAAAGCCGCACGAAGCGTTAATAAAATATTAGTAGAGATCCAAAAATAAATAGCTGATTACAGCATCAAATTCACAGTCGCGGACAAAAGTCAAGTTGCAATCGATTTTATTTAATTATAGCTTAAAATTGAGATCTTTCCTAGTTAAGATAAGAAAGTGCGGACAAATATATTTGATTTCGGCTGACCACATTTTTATCAATTACATTACATTTAAATTGCCTTTATTGGGCATCTCTTGGGCTGAGTGTATTCGTATTGAATATTTGTCTTCGACATATTCTTCAATTATGCGGAGAATATTTTTTGGGCTGACGCCAAACAAACAACAAGTAAATAATGGTAAATTAGCAAAATGACAAAAGTTGTACAACAATCATACACACCCTCTCCTGGCCATACACTTTTAGGCCCACAATCTGGGAGTGGGGGAAGCCAGCTCCTGATTGCCAGTTAAGAATGTGCAAACAAGCAAACAAACCGTCGCGACAGCCAGGGTCTGATTGTGATTGCTAGGAGTCGGGCCAGCATCAGGAGCAGAGCCCAAACTAGCAGCGGGAGAGGGGCCGAGACCGAAACGGGAGCCATAGAAATGAGAAAGAACAAGAAACTGCTTACGAAAACAAAAAGAAAGTATAACATGTGTTCGATGCGATGCGAACCGGTACGGGTGCGAGTCTGCCAAAAGGGAACATCATATTTCTATGCCCTTTTGCCAATAAACCGCATTTGGGGGAGCCGTACCGAGCACTAGAGGCCTTTAAAACGTAACACTCTGTTGAGCAAACAGTCGAACAATTTATTTTGGTTTAATAATAATAAAGGAGGTAAAGCGAGAAACGAGATACAACCAACGAGAGACGAGAAATGGGAAACGGAAAAAAGTGCAAGCCAAGTGAAAACCGGAAAAAATGTATAAATGCCCGCCAGATATCCAATGAAACTGGAAGTCGACTCCTTTACCCGCACATACTGTATATTAAAAAATAAATAAAAAACGTAAATAAACCATTCGCAAGTGTACAATGAAAGAAAAACAATACAGAAGGACAAAAATAAAAAATACAAATAATGAAAATATAAGCAAGTAATAATCTGTTGTCGATGGTGCTGGATTTGAGAATACCCTGTAGCTGGGCCTAACGAACTGCAGATGAAGGTAAACCAAATGAACTACATTAATTATCTAATCATAATAAAGCATGTACGATATACAATATATACTTAAATTGCTTTGGTAAGTTTTTACAATTTTTGAAATAAATTAGCGCTGTTTATATTTATTTATGTATTTACTCAAAGAAAATCTCGTTAATTTTGCACTTAAATTAGGTATGGGAAATAAAATTGCTACAAGTATTTCGTATTTCATTCACGATAATATGATTTTTTAATTAAGAATATTGAAGAACAAAACGATTTTAATCCAACTAACTGGTAACCCGTAACTGTATATAATTATATACATATACATATTTTATGCCAACACTTTTTACGTATATATCTTTTATGGTGTAATAAGCCTACTTCTTTTCCATTAAATACAATTTCACACCTACGTAAGAATTGCGCAGAGGTTAACTCATTCTTATTAAAAACTGAAAAAATAAGCTTAGATGTGCTTTTATTTACTTAAAATGTGGAAGACAATATTTCGACCTATTTCAAGGAAAATCGATTTATTTATCCATCCTACTCTTGAAAATGTTGTCATTTAAACTTGTGAAGTTTGTGATTAAACTTAAGCTTGATTTGTCGTTTTTAAATCCCTCGAAATTCAAATCATGCATAATCGTTTCCATTATCTTTAATCGGATCTCATGTGTAATTGAGCGCGTTAAGCCAGTTGAATGCTTTCCGTGATATATGCGTGTTGCAAGGAAGTCATAAGGTTTTGCGCCAAACTTTTGACCTCGTTTGAATTCAAACTGTATTTTTAGTATTATGTTGCAGTTTAACTGCAGATTGCTGTCCATCTTTCCGTCCGTCCGTCTGTAAAAAGTTCAGTTTTCAGGAAGTATGTTATAATTAAGTTGAAGCTGCTCAAAATCTAAGCACGTAATTAACTCAGTTCTAACTGAGATTCCATAGAAGCGCAGACTTTTTCGGTTTAGCAGCTAACCGCCCATTTTCTGGTGGGTACTTTTTCATTTTCTGCGATAAACTTGCGATAATTTAATTACACGCGCAACTCGAAACTGATGCTGGCCGCGATAAATTCAGCCAGGGGAAGGCAGGCGGGCTGGGCGGCGGCTTGGCAGGAATGTGGGTTGAGAGTGTGACAGTGACAGAGACATGACTGAGAGTGCCTCGAGTGGCGGTGCTGGCGCGACTGCGGTAAGTGGCAGCAATGTAAATTACGCGTATTAATATCAATTTATAATCTGAATCCAAAAACCGAATATAAAAAAAAAATATACATAAAAAAAGAGAAAAAAAAGTGCACAGTCAGGATGCCAACGATGATGCTGCAAATCCGTGATAAATCCTTAAAAATTACTTTTAATTTCGCAACCGAGAATGCAAAGCCTCAAATTGATGCCGCAGCCAGACGTCGGGACGAACAGCGCAGTTCTCGTCCTGCTGCAGTGTGCACAGTGAAACCGAGATTGAGACAACCGGAGGAGCTACTCCGGGTAGCTACCCCAGCTATCCAATTGACTGCGTCTGCTATCTTGCCCGAGTTTAGAGGGCCGCATCTAGATTAAAATAAGTCGAGCGATGAAAATAGATTACGCGCGTATTTTGCGAATGATGCGGCCCGGCTGAGTAACGTAGACGCCGTCGGCGACGTCGTCAGCGACGTTGGCAGAGGCGTGAAAAATCCCCCCAATTTAATTTGAGTTTTCCGTCGCTGCCGTCCCTTTGTTTGATTAGTCGATTTTGTGGACTTTGGCGCTAATTGTGCACATCACAATCGCACACCAACACATGCACAGCGTATGTGTATGTGTGTGTGTGTGTGTGTCGGACTTGCATATACAATTTGTTAATGTGCGTGGGCAAAGGGAGCATAACACACAGGACCAATGCCGCATCCGCTTATGCTAATCAATTCGAGTTGGCTAACACACACACACACACACACGCGCAGAGAGACACACACAGAAACACAAGCACGAACACACATTCACAATCACACACGCACACTTTTGCAGTAAAACATTCTGTTGCCGTTATTTTTGCAATATTTGCATAATTGCTTTTGTTGCTTTCGTTTTGTCGGCTTTGGCTCGGTGCTCCGGTGCTTGGTGCTTGGTGTGTGCCAAATATTTACACATCGCCCGCCGCCGCAGCCTCGGCCGCAGTCTCCGACAGTGGCTGTGCCGCCGCCTCAGTGTACGTGGACACCTCCGGGCTGTGGTCGCGCAATTTTTGGCCAATTTCACAAGTTGCACTCGGTGGCGTTGGCACACACATTAACATATTATAATTAGCACGTTTCCACTGGGCCGGATAGCATATTTTATACGCATTGCACAAATAACACGGCTAGGCACAAGGAACGGAGGCAGTTGCCGCAATGCGATTATTGGCAGGATTCGAGGCGACTCCGGCACGGGCATGGGCACGGGCACGGATACGGATACGGACACAGACGCGGAGACGGGCACGGATATGGAGCTCTCGCTGTATTTTGGCGCTCCACTTTTCAAATTCGCGACCGCAACGCGTTGCTTGCCAAAAACGCCGAACATTCACGAGCTGTGGCATCCCCGGTGCGGCAGCCATTGGCGATGGCCTTCGAACGTGTCAACAGCATCTGTGGTGATGCTGATGTCACGCCAACAGCAGCGGCAGCAGTAGCAGAAGAAGCAGCGGGCAGAGCACCACCAGACACTCGACACTTACAAAACGAACTGTGGGGGTGTTGGGCATCCATTACGAACACATTAAGAAGCAGAACAGTAGCAGCCGCGCATCGATGTTAACGTATCCACTGTTCCCGTTAGACTGGCACGCTCGACAAACGAACTCGCACTGCGAGGCGCACGACAATAGCAATAAACTTGCTAGCGCTCAGCCGTCTATCTCACTTACTCTCTCTCGTGCTCTCGCGGCGAGAGCCAAGTGGTTTCAACCCTTTGCAACAAATTGACATGTTTGTTGAAAGAGTTTGTTATGATCCAGAAGGGAAATTACGAGATCAATTGATTTGGTGTTTTGAGATGGGGAAGTGATAAAGTGATAATTGACAAATTAATAATAATATTTATGATTGAATGATTAACCCTCTCAGTCCTATAATTGAAAGGGCAATTTTGGAATGCAACTTAAATGGAAATGTTTAGCATAAACTAAATTCGGTATTATTAAATTAATATTTAAATTAAAATATGGTTTGTATTAGTAAGAGCATAGGAACTTGAATATGCTTGATATAAACGAAAAAATTAATTATGAATTTGTTATTAATATGTTAGTATTGTGCAATTAAGTGCAAATACTTGGTCATGTTTTGTGGCAAAAATGTCGTTATTTATAATCTCTCCTCTCTCTCTATCGCTGTTGGTGTTGCCAGCAACATGTTGCTAAGAACACAGGCAAATGCATAGAGAATATAAACTCTTATACGAAAATGCGCAACACATGCGTTGATTCGACGGACACTCTTGTTCGCTGTAGTTGCTTGGCAGACCTAATTTGATTCTAATTTATGTAACTATTGACAACAATGGAGTGTCGACAGAAGCTCTTTTGACGGGTTTTTGTTTACCTCAATTGTTATTCCTTTCCGGCCGTTAGATGTATAGGTAGTCCAATTGGTTAATGTAAGTTGCAGGAAAGAAAATAAAGGCTTAATTTACTTTCTATTTGAGGCAGGTTTCTTTCGATGGTCTTCAACCATTATATTTAAAGATAACATTTAGAAAACACGTATTAAGCACTTAACAAAAAAATTGGATTGAACATTAAAATATTTTTTAACAGACTTTTAATGGCATTTTACTTCCACATAATACGCATAAGAGGGATTTTATTTTTACAAAACTAATTAATTTAATATGTTATATGAGAATGTAACGCTATAAAACAATAAAACATCATTCAAAATGTCGCAAATAAACTAAATCCTTAACACTAACCTTAACCGGCTGTCAATATAAATGTTACTTTACAAACTTTTTTGACAGCCTTTAAAAATAACTGCTTATCAGTAAGTACCATTGAAGCATACGTAATATGGACAAGTAAATATTACTATACACATATGTACTTAGGAGTATATGTGTAATATATGTAAGTAAGTTGAGTGCACACGAAATGAGGAGACTTGAGAAAATAAAATGAAATCATGTCTAAGCGGCAGATTCTCATGACAATCAGGCGCTCCCGGGCATTTGCATAAAACCAAAAAAGAAATTCCACATACGGACGGACAATGTCAGACGCAGATCGACCGGTTAAAGGTTAACATTCTCAAACATCCACATGAACCATGCACATACTATATATATATACATGTTGAACCTGAGGGCAAGCCATCCGATTGTTTATTTGTGTCGTTGGCTCGATTGAGCATCAGCGATTAAATCGATGCGGTGTTACGTCTGATTGAAATTTCACAATCTCGAATACGAATGGCCAACGGTTGGGATTTCGTTATGTGCGGTATTCGGATTTTAATTGAGATTGCCCATTTATTTGACCATATGTCCGCTCTGATTAAAGTACTCTTATACTGAATGCAATTTTAATGATATGTATATAGGAAAAGGAACCAACTACTTATGTGACTGAAGGCCGAAAGTCGTGGCCCAGTTAAGCAGATGCGTGAATATACATATGCAACCCTCAACGTGGTGAAAATGTATCCAAATGCTACGCTCTGAGTACTCAATTGCATCAAATGATTTCATGTTTAAATGCAAATGAATTTTTAACGGCAGGCACCTATTTAAATGTTCATTCTGAATAAATTATGTTTGGTAAACAATTACACATACATCCCGCACCACACGCGGCTAACCCGGCTGATTCCTGGCGCCAGTGCCACCGCTGGCGACGCGTCGTTTATCTTGGTGAAGCCGAAATTGCGGTTGAGTTCACGCTTAAAACTTTGTTGCCAACTGATTATCGCTGACATGCCGTGAGCTTCAACTCTCGCTATAACAAGTTTCAAGTATAGCTTACCGAATTCCCTACATTTGCGCATACATATGTACATATGTATGTACGTATGTTGGTGTCGGCATTGGCAAGGATAACCCACATCGGTCACATTTGCCGTCTACTGTCGCAGAACGCCAAAATCAGGCAGCCAACTCTTTGCCAGAGCCGTCAGCTCGACAGTTTGGCTATAATTAATCAAGACCATCTGCATTCACAGGGCGTAAAAATGAAATGTCACAATAAAACCATTTGCGAGTCCTTTCGCAAGGACGTGGACAAGCACACACACACACACACGCACCCATATACAAGCATACGCCCAACACCAGCGACAATTAGCTATTGTCAGAGGCCATGACAAACGGATTATATAAACGCCTCAATCATTCTGGCACAACAGTGTCCGCGACAAGAAGTCAAGGCAAAGCCGCCCATACTATCAGGCAGACGGTTAAATAAGCGATTTACACCGAGAGAAAGCTAGTGTATGAAATATAGTTCAAGTGTTGTTATAAAACAAACAAAAACACGTGCTTAAGCCTACAGCTATAGTTGATACAAACAAACTCTCATTTGTCGATCAAAATACAATTACCTGGTGGAGTTCGAGTTCCATTTACGTAAATTGACCGTGTGTTAAATGTGAAAATTTATATTCTCTACAGTCAAGAGCTTTTAGTGTACTCTATATACACGATATTCAGACAACTGTTGTTGTGTTGTCTGTTGGCTGTTGTGTAAATGATGGATTCCCTCACGAACTTTGACCGCACCGACTGCTCGGGGCGCGACACTTGTAAAGCTGTCGCAACATTAATCAAATCGAGAGTGCAAAACAAATGCACGCCATAAATTTACAGTTCAGTCGCCATGCGGCAATTGTGTGGTACTGGCGGTTGGCCAGTGAAAGTAGCGGTGAAAGTATGTCCTGATGAGCCACAGCACACGGCCTGAACTTGTGATAAATATACTCTCGTGCATACTGAATCATTTAGGCAACTGAAATCGCAGTTGAAATTACATTCCCTGGCTTTGTGTGTCACAGCAAAATGTTGCAACTGCCACATACATATACATATACATATACACGTGTGTTAATGCTGTGTCTACAGTAAATACGACTCGGCATGCGATCAGCCCATTGACGCGCAAGGACATTCGACTTTCCGGTTGTTGAACATCTCGTTTAATGACGCAATGTTGTTGGCAATGATAATGATGCCCCTGGCGGCATCAGAGTCGACTGTGCCACACATTTGCACCTATATGTCGATTCGGTCGACTCGCGACTAGTTTCCCATGAAATTGGGACTCATGCCGAGGGCTGACTAGGCCAAAACCATCGCAATGCTCCATCTCAGAGGTAGTTAGCAGGCATTGGGTTTGAAAAATGCCCTTTACCACCATCTGAATCGAAAGCTCGCAGGCGACTACAACCTAATTTGCTGAAATGGACTTGCGTTTGGCCAAAAAAAAAAACAACGAGAAAAACGGGTGTAACTGACAACGCAATACTTTTTCACAGTGTAACAAAACATATAGAAAGGCATTATTTGTGCAATGCAGAATTAATCTCTAATTAATTATGACAAATACAAACCATTAAAAAAAGAAATTCGCAATTTAAAATTTTGAAAAAATCTTTTTTTTGGGATATGGATATTACTATCTTTTTTCCAAAAAATTTTATTTTCAAATATTCATATATTTTAAATGTAAAATCGATCTAAATGAGAAATCAAGATCAAAATGCCAGTAAACATGAAATCGGTTCAGTTTTGACAAAGTTAGGGAAGTTTGAAATATGGGAGCTATGGATCCGAGGGCTTTACTTGTCAACATTTTTGTCAACTTTGGCATGATTTTTGCAACAAAATTTTACCCCCTCAGAACCTGGTTTAATGTTGATTTTTATACTAATTATGACTAACACAATCGATTAAAAACAAAAATTTGCAATTCTAAATTTTGAAAAAAAAATTTTTCGAAAATGAATAGGGGGGGCGGGGGGTAGGTGATATTTTCACAAAAAAAAAATAAAAAAATTTTATTTTCAAAAATGCATATATTTTAAATGTAGAACTAATCTAGATGACAAAACTTGACCAAAATGCCATCAAACATGAAAATCGGTTCAGTTTTGACAAAGTTATGGAAATATGGGAGCTATGGATCCGAGAGCTTTACATGTCAACACTTTTGAAAATTTTGGCATGATTTTTGACAAAAAATTTGATCTCCTCAGACGGACATGACGGACACTGCACAAAATCTTAACACTTTGTCTGAAGAGGATAACTACAAGTATATATCCAAAGTTTCAAGTCTCTATCTTCAATAGCGCCGAAAAAAATTGCGTTCATCCGCACAGACGGACAGACGGACAACATGAGGGACATTGCACAAACCCAATATACTAGTTTCACTTCGTGAACGAGTATAAAAAGAGGCACCCAACCATAGAGCACCAGCCTAAGGCAGACGCTACCTCGCTGCACATCCTTGTTTACTTTCGCAATGTCATATTTAGCAAATAAATTATGGTTACTTAACATTTATTGGACAAAACACATAAAATAAACAAATCGAACGCAGTTCGTGTTCAGGCCCTATGAATTTTTAACGATAAGTCCCTGCATACACAAATGGCCAAATCTGACGATTCGGGTATATAAGTACATATATTAACACTGACTCGTTCAAGCTGTGCTTATAATATATTTCATGCATATATGCATCGGTAAATGCTCAAATATATGATGTTAAGTGAAGCACTTATCTAAAATGTGTACTAAGATAATAATTTTTTATGTAAAGCTGCTTTCTAACGTTTGTTCGTGATTGCAATACCAAAATTGTATTCACATTTAATTTTTGTGTATATATTTCAGAAATATCATTTAGCTGAGCTGGAGATGTCGGAGAGATTTGTCCCATTATGCATATTAATGTTTATAAAGGAGACATATCCGACTACATAAGGTACACCCTGATGATATCTGAATATACACGCATAACTTTTAAACCAACATTCTTATAATACATGTGAGCTGCCATTAAGTGATCATAAGTAATAGGAAAGTAAAACATAAAAATGCAAATTTTCGGATTTCTATTAAAATAGTAGAGGTAGTTCACCCACCAGCAGCAGTCAATTGAGATACGATCTGAATTGATAATGACATTAATGTTGGGACTTTGACGTTTTTCGTCGTTCCAGTTGATAGGTAAAGGGGGAGGGCAGCAAACAGCCGCAAGTGCTTTCTCTTTGATCCAAGTTAAACGACTAACACGCTGTGAATCGCGAATCTCGGCAAATCCACTCATGTGGAATTCACTTAATGCCCTCACATGTTACCACGAAGAGTGTGAGGACCACGAGGTTGGCTGCAGCCAGTGTCCTGATGGGTTCAACATAAGAGTGGCGTGGCTGACGCAGTCTCTCTTCCGCAATTGTGCCAAAAATAAATTACGTTGTGCAGGGCGACACCGACACCGGCACCGACACCGCCAAACCGTTCACAAAGAAACAAACGAGCACTTTTTTATATACGTATATACATATATGTATGTATGTGGGTACCTAGGGCCCACAATCCTGACGATCGACGTGGAGGGTAATACCACGCGACACGGACATGGCGAAGGGGCACATGGGAACGAGAACCGACAAGGCGCAACCATCGCCTGCCGCCTAATTCAGATTTCTGGGCCTGTCTGCGCTCTTCCTTTCGTTTTTATCTGCCCTGCCGCCTGTTGATAAGGCGAGCTGCGCGCCGGCCCCGGAACGCAACGCTCGACGTTGAAACATGTCATGTAGTTTTTCTTTCCCAACAACCGACACCCACAAACACAAATGTGTGAGTGTGCGCGTATGTGTGTGTGTGTGTGTGTGTGTGTGGGGTTGGGTATACACTGAGACACTTTCACTACAATGCGACACCACATACAGTGGGCTTGTCTGCTGACTTTTTTCCACATGTTTCGGCTGTTCCGTTGGAGTTGTAACGATGAGCGGAGCGGGAGCGTCTTGTTGGCTTGCTTCCCTCCCTGTTTCCGTATGTGCCACGTGCGGTAAACTTTCCGCTTCCATCGTCTGGCCCACACGTGCAGCTGCGGTTAGTTTTCTGTTGCTCTACCCATGGCACCACAGCACCCCGTCCCTTTGAGCAGTCGTCTGTCTGCTTTGGTTTTCGTGGGTGTTTGTAAGTGTTTGTGTGTGTGTGTGCGCGCGCGCGTTTACGTGCGGTGAGTGTGTGTGGCATTGGCGCTGGTGAGCTGGTGGTTCCTTTGTCACACTAACAAATGCGGTGGCGCTCATTGGGTGGAACAGATTGGCTTAGAGTTGATTTGATGGGTCGTAGAACGGCACGCTGAGCAAAATGAGTACAGAAGACTTTTTACTCAAAGATTGCATCAATATTGAAGCTTAAATCAGAAATTTTGATAACCTGCTCAATAATTAATCACAATGGTGTTAGAAATTGAACAATTTAATCGGAATTGTTTCTCTTTCTTTTATCCGACAGCATTTTTGTCTTCATCTGTAAGTAATATAATTCTTTATAAAACTTTTCGTAACCACATTAAATTTTCTTAGCTTTTCTGTACAGTTCAAAAGCTTTGTGTTAAATTAACAATCAACAATTTAAAACATTAATGCGCTACGAAATTGTAATTAAATGTATATCTCAATTCCCAAAATCACTGAATGTGTCAACAGGGACCGGATTGTATTTAAGTTAATTACTTTTAAAAATTTCAATTTATATAATGGTACTATATATAATCAGTGCGCTTTGACAGTGGCCGGCGATAGAGTCCAGTTGTCAACTAGCCAGCAACTCTGGTGGCTAACAAAGTGCATTAAATGTGTACTTACACATGCGTTTAAACACATACATACATTGTATTACCCCTTATGTACGTCGACCATGGGCTTGGCACTTCGACCCGGCACACGCCTTTGTTTGAGCCGCGGGCGTTGTCAGCGCTATTTGTTTGCCTGTGGCAAGCAATGGTAGCTGGCTCATGGTGCGGATTCGATGACTGCGTCTGCGGCTTGTCGTAGGTCTGCAGGCCGAGTGCTGCTTACCTCTGTTCGGATGGGCCTCCTGCTCCTGCTGCTCCTGCTGCTGCTGCTGTTGCTGTTGCTGCTACTGAGCTGGTACTGCTGCTGGTAATAGTCGTTGTTTTTGGTTGAGTTGTCTGGCACAGCTGTGCTCCGGGTAGGCACAAACAGCCATGACACTTTGTGCCATTGTCGCATGGCGTACATCTTCTGTTCTTCATTTGACTTGGTGCTTGCCACCAGAGTCACAGCCAAGCACACCATGCTGAGAAATTGCCGGAACATTGTGTACAAGGTGGTCTTAATGGCGCACACATGTGCACGCATGTACGAGTACTATATTAGCTGAAGGTATGCCTCATTATGCGGCATACAACGAATAATTTTCGCATAAAAGTCCACAGCTGCAGCTAATACTAATAAGCACTGTTCGATTATGAGTCTATAATGTTACCAATTTCCTAAGTGATTTAAATACTTTGCAAGTCGATTGGGGATCGATTCAGTTGAAGTTCTGTAAAGCTCTAGTCTCATCCTGATCGATTTAAGTTCATCTCAATTCGATACATGCGATAATGAACAGGATGGTTCAAACACACAACCCCTGTCAGAAGTTTGGTTAAGCACACGTGAATGTGGCAATGATGGGTTGGCCGTTAATAGGTTGAAGGTGGAAAGTGGGAGGGGGACGTGTGTGTAGGTTGCCCGAGGGTGCGAGATGATTGCGGGCTATTTTTGTTTTTCACACAATGGGTGTTAAATTGAATTTATCGCTTGACCAAAATGATTTTCCGCCTTTTGCCAGGCGCCGGGACCCTTAATTAAATTTCACAGTTTTAGTTTATTTTTAAACGAAGTTGACAACGAAAACAGGTCATTAGGAGCATTATCGGATCATAATTCTGTCAGTGCGATAACAAAGCTTTCAATTCAATTTAACTACCACACATGCTGACTCTGCCTCTGCGCCCCCCTCCACCCACACACGCGTCCTACAAATGTTGCTTGTGTGGATTTTGAGGCCGGTAATGTTCGGTGCGAATGCCGAACACGGGCCTGGGGGACATCAATGGGTATGGGAAATGCATGCACATGTGTATCTGAGCAGTGGGATGGCCGGATTCGTTGTATTCATATGTAGTTGGCCAACAGGGACTGTTTCGAGATTGTCATCCCTTCGAGACTGTATTTAGGGGATGGGCCACAACTGTTGTGGTATATGAATGTAGGCGCAAAACGATATTGTATCATGTTCATTTCGATGTTGTTGTTGTAACTGTAGCTGTGTTGGTGTTGCTGCTGCTGTTGCTGCTGTTGCTACTGTTGTTGCTGTTGTTGCTATGCTGTGCTGGTGTCATATATAATTTGAACAGCAACACAATCAAACATCTGTCAAGTGCTTTACAAAATTGGGGCCTTGTTTACTTTTTATCAACGTTCCCATAAATGAACTTACCCAAATAGCAAATGCTCCTGTTCATGTGCATGCGAATATGTTTGCATGCATAAATGCCAACTTTTGAATATATTAGTTGGATCGTTTAGAGCAATCAGTGTGCGGCTGCCACTCAAAAATGTCCTTCCTCCCTTCGAGTGCCGTTCTTGACTACTGCTGTCTGTTGCCCAAAGGCTGCGTCCGATTTCTGGTTCGTTTCGTTTTGCTCAGCGCTCGGCGGCATTTCGAACGTAAACTGCCAAGTAGGCATTTCGGCCATAAGAATTTGCATAATTTACTTAGTTGAATATCCGACAACCCGCAGAGGGACATTCACCAGCAGGCAGTACGACCAACCAGACTCGACACTGGCCGAGCGACATCAATGGAGATGTATTTCTCCTCTTGTTTCTATCGCATCAGTCTGCCAGCAATAATAATAACAACAACAACAACAACAACAATATCATTTCCAAGTTGAGTGTGTCTGCGGTGAGTGTCAAAGGGAAAATCTGTTGATAAAGTTGTCTAACTTAAAGTGTCGCATTTCAAACTGCGAAAAGTGGCTCCCATTAAGTGTGTCACTTCATTCCTGTCCATGGATTGCTATAATAATCCATTTACATATCTACCTTTGTATTTGTGTATGTGCGTGGGTGTGTTTAATTCAATTTGCATGTCACTTAAAGATTGTCCTATATAGTCACACTTTACGGTTACTTTAACGTAAAAACGACTTAAGCGCCCATTGTTCAATAATTATTTATATAATGCCATTATACTGTACAATTATATTGTGCATTCATGTCACTTAAAGATTGTTAGTTACACATTACGGATACCTTAACGTAAAAACGACTCAGGCGCCCATTGTTCATTAACTATTTATATAATGCCATTATACCTCACAATATATTTAATTTGTGTATGTGCATAGTGTGTTTAATTTAATTTGCATGCCACTTAAAGATTGTATTATATAGGTATACCCTACGGATACCTTAACGTAAAAACGACTTAGGCGCTCATTGTTCAATAATTATTTATATAATGCCATTATACTGTACAATTATATTGTGCATGCATGTCACTTAAAGATTGTACTATATAGTTCCACTCTTCGGTTACTTTAGCTTTAGAACGACTAAGCGCTCATTGTTCAATAATTATTTATATAGTGCCATTATACTGCACAATATATTTAATTACAATATATTTGATCACAAATATATTGTGTAGTATAATGGCATTATATAAATAATTATTGAACAATGGGCGCTTAAGTCGTTCTAAAGTAAAAGTAAACGAAGAGTGTAAGCAAATACTTGGCACGGGTGTTTTTGTGTGACAAGTATGTGGTATATATGTGTGAGATGCATTGTCTTTGCGATTTTGTGGCATAATAAAATAATTAATAGTAAATCAATTCGGTTTCAACAACAATTTATCAATATATTTGATAATTACATTTATCAAATGCAATCAAACGTATCAATCGCTCTATTGAATGGACTAATGCCAAATATTTAAGATGTATTTGCTTTTGCCTGCATATTGTTTTTGAAATTCCTGAGGTGTTTAAAGTAGTGCTTAAGAACATGTGAAATCCACTAGAATGTTTGTTGATTTTCTAGTCGAATGCTCTTACTCTAATAGCGAATACTCGTCGGCACAATGTAAATATGTCGCTGATTTACGCCCAGATATGATATTACCATCTGTTTACTCTTATCGACCGTCACTAATTGCTGCCAGCATTCCCCACATATGGTTCTGGTGTGCTTTAGAATTCTGATTGATTTTATGTGACTTGTAAGTAGATTGTCATAGATGGTCGCTTCCCTTGTCTAGAGCTTCTCGAAATATTTGTTTTTATGACACTTGGGCGCCCTTCTTGTTTGCCTGATGAGTTTGAATAATTTGAAAATGAAGCACGCATAGAATTTGAAGTGAAGTGACTCAAATTTAGGGGAAACAGGAACTGCCGCTGTCAATGAGTCGGGACGTATGCCCAAAATGTTTAAAATCCATATACATACCTAGATATTTAAATACTCACAGAGTGGCTTTTACAGCGGCGGCGACTGCGGACGATGTTTGATGTAGTTGCAAGTAGATGGGGCCAATTTTGTGGTGTCGCATATTTCTACATTGTTTTCATGCACTCAAACAATGAAGGCGCCAGGAAATGATTAAAAAACCTCGAATTCAATGCAATGTTAAAACAGAAGATTTTATGGCTTTGTTTTATTTTCAATAGGGTTTACAACATTTTGGTAACGCAAATTTTACTCAATTAATTTCTGAACACAATCTTTTATGAACGCGACTTTTCTTTTATAAATGAATTATTTGATGTGAATAAATACGGTTGTGTATAATTTCACATAAATGTAGTTCACACGCTTGATATACAGTTGGATATATCCTTCACGCTATTAAAGTCAATGGTAAATCTTGGAACAAATATATAGCTCCATGCCATTTGTTTCACCAAACATAGCTACTCAATATATATTATTTAAAATAACCTAGACCAGAATAATAAAGTTGATAAAGCTAATAAAGACAATAATAAAGCTGTAGAAAAAGTTTAGAAAACGTGGAAAATGCGCGTTGATAATCTTAAGCCATTCTTGAAAAAAAGAAAAGTATATCGAAGGAGCTTCAGTTACTTAGACGAAATTCCTACCAAGCTTAAAAGCTGTGTCAAGCTTTTGCATACGTTTAAACTTGCAAAACATTGTGGTTGCAACTTTGCACAGGGTGTATCAGGTTGAATGGACTTACAACGAAAGCGAAGTTCACAACCGAACAACAGCCAAGTGCAGATTGAATATGAGCGTAAATAACAAGTGTGTTGACAGTTATGTACATATATAAATATAGAAATATACATTGTCACAGTTGTAATGTTGTCCACTTATAGGTATTTCACCTAAATATTTTCAGCTTGGAGTATTTTGAGTTTATTCTTGCCAAGTATATCAGATCAATGGTACGTATCAATGTATGTAGCACATTATTTATTTGAAAACACTGTTTTAAATAATATTTTATTTTGTCACCCAACACTCACCTTCATTTTCTGGATTACCATAAGTTTTAGTAGCGTGAAGAATTATAGCCCCCGTAACAATCCAAAGCAAGTTAAAGGACATAGTTGACATCACAGTTTTGCACACGAAAAAATCACTGAGCCACTTTGTATTTAAATACCGCTTGAAAGTGCCAGCTGCGAGGGCAGGTCTGCTCCGGCTGACGATGACCGAAGAAATGAGGAACTGCGTCGGGCGAACTGCAGCTATCTGCTCAAAGGATAACCAGCATAGATTTTGTTTGCGTGCCAGCACATGCATCGAAGTCCGGTGTCCGAAAATGTGCAAAAGGACAGTTGCCCCCGTGATTCGGTCGTCTAGACGACTCCAAAAGAAACAACAACAGCAACTGGAGGCCCACTATGTACTATAATGTGCGCACATATGAGCTTTTGCATATGCACCATGGGCTTGGCCAGCACACAGCTCCAGGGGAAACCTAGCAAAGGATATGAAGTCTTTGCGGCAATGGGTGGGTCTACTCGTGTCCTGTCGCTTACTTACAAATAATCTGCCGCTTTGTTGGACAGGAAAAGGTGCAGCAATGTGAGTGTGTTTTAAACACAGTGAATAACTCACACCAAATTGCTGAGAAAGAAATATTTTGTGTCTTAAAATAAAATTAATATGTTTCTAAAATAAATATTTACAAATTTTCATAAAACATATTTCCCGAAAAGGTCTAAAAATATTAAACACAAAAGCGTATTTGAGGCTTATATGTGGTTAATTTCATTATATTAATATACTCAAATGCAAGAAAACAAAAGGACATTGTCATACACGACATCGGTTTTCCGCGCGTTTGGTTCCCAAAGCTGCTGGAACTTCGTTGAAATGACAAAGTAAAATAAAGCTGACAATTACTTGTTGGGTACCGTGGTTATCATCGCGCCCATCACCATTGTTGTTCATGATTATTGTTGATGGGACAATTGGAGGCTCATTTACATTTAAGAAATTAATGCGAACTCGAATGTGTCGGAATGTCGAAGACGACGCCTGGCATTCAGGAGGACCATTGTTCGGTCAAATGCCTATAAGGCGTAAAAATTGAATTGGCAAGGTTACCAAAGCAAGCATCGACAACCCTCTTGTCATTATGACTCTTCAATGAGCAATCGAAACTTGGTAGCTAAAGACCACAAGCTGTTCTGCCCAACAGCTGCTTCAATTCTATTGTGACAAATTAAATGTAAGCACAAACTAATTAACACACAATTGTTAAGTATCGGAGATAGTTGATATAATCTCCCAATTCATATTGTGTCCAATGCGCTAAAATAATTGTCCTGAAACTGAAAACCAAAGCAATTGTGTAATGGGTTATTTTTGTTTTCAATGTTTGTTTTACTTACTAATTAATTAACAATCATTTTGTTTGTTGCTACATTTAAGTTTTCCTAGTGAAGCCATACTTTCAAGTACTTTTTCCCCTTCAGTTTGAAACTACACAATAAATAATGCTCTTTTTTCAAAGTTTTCTCTCCGGAAGAGCATTTACCACAGGCTTACAAACTTTGCAACTCTGCCATTAATGTCAAATTAATCATATATTTCTCTAGACTTTTTACAACTTTAACTTTGTCAAAGGACATTAAATTACGAGATATGCTCTTAAGTTTGAAAAATCATATTTTTTCTTATATTAAATGCTGTTAGGCTTAGGCAGACATGTGTATAAGTATGTATATAGGTATAAACATGTATATAAGACATTTTGTATTCAGTTGCCAGTTTGATAAAAAAAATTCAATTTTGTAAATTGCGCGTATCTCAATAAATACGAACAGCCGAAAGTATGTAAAGCAGCAAACATTTACTTAAATGCCAACAAGGGATTAATAGAGTAAACGAAAAGCGAAACAACCACAAAATATCGTCGACGGTATTTTTATTTAACGAGAAACAATCAGAAAATATCGCAAAGTTTTCTTCTCCCTTCATTAGGTGACAACACACGCAACACCAACAAATGCCTTTGAAGGTCTTAAACTTTTTGGGTTTCGGCTGCTCAACTGTCCTTATTTTGTTTAGAAACTATTTAATGGGTTTTGTTCGGCATTCGCCCATTGCAAATCCCAACAATTTCAAGTTTAAGATAAATCCCAGGAGTGCAACATGAATTTCATTATGCAACTTGGCAATGTCCTTGCAGCTGACAAGCACGCAATCAAACCAAAAATATTTGTGAACTTTTTAGGAGTTTTTTTTTTTTTGACAAGTGAATAACTAGAATATTTTGTAATGTCTAAAAATATACAAAAATGTACTCTTATTGTTCATCATAAGGGATACTTTACAGTTTCAACCAATTACCGCAGAAAATGTTCACTAAATGAGGTGCCATATTATTAGAAGGTAAGCTGAATAAGTCACCTACAAAAAAAATGTTCTCTTAAGTCATACTCAAAAATGTTATGTAATGTATTTCTTAATTTTACTTATGCATTATATATTGTTAGTATTGCAATTTCAATTATAGGTCTTCCTTTGCATTATCTATTCGATTGCCCTAATTGTTTTCTTGTCTGAACGAATTTGCTGTATTTCTTTGGTGTTCAAAATAAAAGCTGTCCCCAGGTGGACCCTCTATTGGGAAAACCATAATAATCTTTCCCATTTGCTGCTCACCAATGGTGAAATGGTTCAAGGCCTACGAAAACTTCTGGGTATTTAACCTTATTAGAGGTTTGGCAACATCCAGCTCGAGAAACACATCACTGTCATTTGTGTTAAACGGGCATTAAGCAAATACATAGGTTTAGATAAACGTTTACGTTTAGATAAACAAGGTACAGGGAAAAGTAAGCCACAAAGTTTTACCGCAAAGTTACGTTGGCTGCGTGGCCGTGACCAATAAAACTTTAGACGCCTAATGACTTAAATCACTTTAAGACTCAATCAGCATCTCGTCACAGAATTATAATGATATTGGTGTTTGGGCTTGGACTCTAAACGGCCCATAAAGGAGAGTGGGGCGTGTGATAAGGTCTGGGTGCTGAAGATTTCAAAACATTTTCTTACTTGATCGGTCTAAAGCAGATATACATATGCGAAAGTATTATATATCTAAGCGTATTTTAAATTGAACTAAGCAGTGGTAAAATAAAACAAATGAGGTCTTTAATATATAGGAACAGTACCACTGTCATTTAAAATATATATTATTATATATATAATGTATTTTCGTAAATTACAAATACAAATAATATAAATGTTTTCCTTACTTTAGACCAATACTAAACATGCAATGTTGTCATTGTTCGTTTAAGACTGTTCAGGCCAGTCAAGTGTGTTAGTCAAACTATGTGTTTCATAGCAGAAAGCTTTGCAGCCAGATGTGCTCTCACCGGACAAAGCTGGTTCGACTGCTCGCACTCACAAAAAACTGTGGGACTGCTGTTAGAGCAGTGCGACTACAGCGCAATCGCTGCACATACTGAAGCTTTCGCAGATGGTTAGCGGTACTCTTAAAATTGAGCGGCAGCATCTCGAATCTCTGCGTGGTCCGTCGGAAAGCATCCTTATCTTGGCTCGTGTAACGCTCAAGTACTTGGTCCGTTTCTATGCCAAGCGCTGGATTCAGTTCTGTCTCGTTTCGCACCAAAGTCAGAGCAAATCTCAGTATATCGGACGCAAGCCATCAAAGTCACCGCCGAGTCTGGCGGCTCCACAGATTTGTCGCGAACTTTTCGCATCTGTCGAAAACACCGAGTTCAATATGATGCCAGTAGCCCATTTCCGCACCCGTAAAGTGATTTGAATTAACGGACGGACTATTTTTGAAAATTGTTTCAATATTATAATGAAATGTTCGTGTGGCGATTATTTAAAGGAAATCATAATATTGTGAACTAAAGTGAAAAATACAAGTAAATACTAAGATAAAATAAGATCTGAGTATCTTAAAACTCGAAAAAATCAGGAAAATTCCCATGTTTAGTACGCATTACAAAGTATGTAACAATTGTTGGGAAAGTTAAAGTGCTCCTATCGTGACTCAACTAATTTTGCTGGCATTAATGAAGCTTGTGTACGAAATGGTTTTGTTTTTCCATCAATGTGCAGATACATATGTGAAATTGTGAAAATTCGTTGGCCATAATTTTCCACAAATTGCGATTGAAGGGGGACAACAACAAATCAACGTCGAGCCAAATTTGAATTGCTACAAACTCCCTTGTCGGCGACTCAGAAAATTAATATCTTCCTAAGAGTGAAATGTGTTGTTAACGGAACTAACATAATAGGGGTCTTTGGCTCTATTTCAAATAGTATCAACCAAGCAAACAAAAGCCAAGGCTACCATAGTGATAAATAAGAATATATGTATATATATATACATATGTATATATATTTACTTGTTCGTATTTGTGCACGATAGAAAGGAGATTTCAAATAATTTTGATGATGCCGAAAAGGTCTCTCTGACAAAGTTGTACAAACCGTGTTGTGTATTGTTTTGAATACGAGAAAGTGTCCCATTGAATGAGAGATTTGTGATTTAAAAGCATGACCGAAAAAAAAATATGATAAGCCAAATTGCCAAATGATATAAAGGCAAGGAACCCCGACTAAGGTGTGACTTTGATTGAATGCGTCTTGGATTGTCTGACTCAAAATATTATGCGTCAAAGGCAGGCAAATCTGAATTCATATTGGATTACAAATAGACATAAGAAAGGTAAGTGTATTTTTTTGACAGCAAATATTTATTTACGCTTTGTAGTCCCCAAATTGTAAAGCCTAAAAATAAGCATAGTATTACTCCGTTTCTTATTTTTATTTTATTTTGACAATTACAATCCCGCAAATAAAATAAAGTTTTTATTATTTTTTTTTAACTTGTGGCTCTTATTTTATTTACTGGCACTTAAAATGGAAATATTTTACATTTTTTATTTTTATTTTCACTAATAGAGATGATATTTCCACAAAAATATTTTTTCTTGCAGATATACTTTTTCAATTCTGATTACAATGACCGTCAAGGCACCTTTAACTTGGCACACGATAGTGGAGTACAAAATTGGTCTGAAGAATACGAAACGAAACTAGAATTGAAGAAAAAGAAATATAACAAAAAGATCAAGTTCTTAAATTGGGGCAGCGAGCCGAAAGAAAGAAAGAATATAGCTTTGACGCATTCTGTCAATTGAATTGAGCCTAAAGTAGGGTCTATTACCATATGCTCTGATGCAGCTGTTGGCTGAAAGCGTCAAGCGAAGCGGAAAGAAGTCCATTTAAGTGGCGGACAGTGCAAAAGGCTCAAAGCTCGACTATAATTGCAGATGAGCGCTGCTGCTGTCAGGGTTCAAGCGAATTGTGCGTAGGAGTTGCAAAGAACGTCATACTTAATAGAGAAATTCTTTGTCTAACTAAGGCCTTCGTTTCCCTAACTGGTCGTAGTCCCGCCCCACGAAGGCGAAGGCTTCGAGATGGTGCCACAACCCAGTCAGACGCGGACCCGGTCTCGCTCCGGATGCCTGCGTTTGGGACTCGCACTACTGGCCTTGATATTGGCGGAGTCCTTTGACTATGCTATGTGCGGCGAGAAATTGGGTAAGTGGCTTTATCGTTTTCCTTATTTACAGCTCGGCTCACATCACTGCCTCCCCGAACCGTGGATGGCAAAATAAAATTGACAACAACAACAACAACAAGAACAACAAAAACAACAGCAGCAATGCAGCCTCTGACAATGTGTCCTTTGTTTCTCTGTCGCGCTTATGTCTCTTATCTGTTATTTATTTGAGTTGTTATTTGACATTTTTCTGTGCCGTTGATTTGGTTGAATCTGGCGGAGCGAGTTCATTAAGGTTCTGACTTTCTTCTATTTACATTTGCCCGCTTAAGTCGATGAAAAATGTGAAAACTTTACACTCTGAAATACCCATCAGCATTTATTTCTAAGCCCCGCTGGCACTGAATTTGTTTACCACAAAGATATTACACTCATTTAAGCAATCTGCCACTATCAGGATTTATATTTTAATTGCCTTCCAAATGAATGATTTTTAACGGTTTGTGCTCCTTTTTTCGCTTCTCTTTACTAAGATGCTTTGCATAACTTAGCTGTTTACTATAAGCATTACTTTTTAGTTTGGTAGATGTCAAAAGTCAAGGTTTTTAGTAATTGTGTATATTCACTCGTATGGAACATTTTTAGATATTAATTCTCAGATATCAAATATATCAAGATATCAAGAATTCCTATTCATATATTTTGTTGCCTATATATAAATTTAGTTTTAGTGCAGGTTTACATTTACAAATGAAATATAAAAATTTGTTTATGCTTCGCGTAGATGTTGTACTCATTTAATTCCCGTTACAAGATATATCCTAGGCTAACAGTTTCGATTATACTTTGTTGGTTTTTATTATAGCAACGCGTTGTTTTATGTCGAAAATCATAAATGTGGTCCTATGGGAATTAGGCTGCTCAAAGTTCGGACTTATGAAGCATCACATGTCATTGGGGAGAAGCTCTCTCTCTCTCTCTTTCTCTCTCTCTCTCTCGAACATGCCAACAACTTGATGCGATAATCAATTGGAGAAGTTGCCTTGATGTTGTTTTCGTCGTCTCTTTTTTTAGCCTCGCTGCTCGCTGATTGTCATCTGTCGTTGCTGTTCCTTGAGATTGATGGCTTCCAAAACGGTTTTTGACACGTACGTGCCGCGTGTGTGTTGTTGGTTCCTTTGTTCCTGTTGTTGTCAGGCGGAACACAGTACACAATATTTGTATGCCTTTTACCGAATGTTTTCAGTAAAAAAAAAACAAAGCAACAGGCGCAGGTCCTTTTCAGATAATCGCAATATGCAAATGCCAGAAATTTTTTTGTTGTTAGTGACGCTGCGGCATCTGCGTATAATTCTGTGAATTTGTTTTCCGGAATTCGATTTCTTATTTAACCGACGATATGTAAGATCTAGCGGAAAAGGCATTTTATGCTGGAGGGGGAGGAGCTTCAAACACAAACCAATATGTATGTAAAGTGTATTCTGATTAAGAGAATCTTGGTATGGTAAAACATCTGGTGACTAAACCAATATTTATTTTACTTATAATATTTATTTACTTAAATTGTGTTGTCAGTGGTTAGGACATTTTCTAAATCTCGATGTAAATGAGAATTATATTGGGCAGAAAGTAAATGCGAAGCAATTTAGATTATCAGTGTACGGAAGAATCAAAGTTATTATATATGTATGAATAAAATATGATAAGGCATTTAAATTTAATCTTTAATTAGCGCACCTTGTTAAACGCATCGTTAATGATAAAAACTTGAATATTATTGTTAATGTCTATGAAATAAGCTGTGGGTCTGTTTGAGTTAATTATATATACATACATTTATGCATGTGTGTCCGCAAATACATACTTTTATAATAAGTACTTACACTTAAGTTAATGTGTGTGTGTGTGTGATACGTGGGATGATTGGCGTGGGGCTCAAATTTAATATGAAATTATGAACGTGACACTCGCAAATGCGGGGAAAAATGCGTTTTTGATTGCTGCTTGCGGTGGCATTTACGGAAGATAAGCCCATTGGCATCGACACGGTAGCAATTGCACACACACACACACACACACACACATGCAAAACAAAGTGCGTACACTTCAATGAGCCAGCAATCCGCTGAATAAATATGCTTCCCTATGGTGAATATGTATGTGTGTGCATAAATGTTTGTGTGTACGTATTTGTATGCGTATGTGCGTATTTATGTGTGGGTGGGGATCAGTTTGGCAACACGAGAAGAAGTTTTAGTCGAGCGTCAGTGCGTCAGAGCGGCACTTGTTTGTAAGGGGCAAACGTCCGCATTAAAAAGTTATGAGCGGCAATATTCGCGGCAATAAAAACCGACGACAGACGACAGACGACAGAGTCAGCGCCGTCGCCTCAAATTATTAAGGATATGTCGCTGGTGCCAAACACCAGCGACTCGGAAGTGCGGCTCCAAATGTATGTGCGCGTGGGGATTCCCAACACTCGAGCATATTAAGCCGCGCATGCATCACGCATTACTAAAGCAAACAAATTGAAGTTTGCCCTGGCGATTTCCATGGAGAGAAATTACTTGTGCATATCTGCACTTACATGTACTTGGCAACTCCGATGCGTTGCGGTCAGTGTATTGTCCTCCTTCAGTCGACTCTGAGCAGATTGTGGTAAGAGCTTTAATTGTCTTCATTAATTGATAAGGAGACTTTGTGTAAAATTCGAAATCCCCAGATGGGGTGTAAAAGCATCTATGGCAACCATAATAAGCTTAAAGATGAAGGGGTATATAATTTCTAGTGGGAAGAAAAGGTAATTGAGTTAATTAAAGCTTTTACAGGCGTGCCGTTTACTCATTCCTTGCAAGCTGTTTAATAAAATCCCTATTTCAAAATATACATTTTATAATATTGTTTTGTATATATAAGATAATGTTATACTTCTCGGAATCCTTTAAATTAATCCTTTAACCCGAAAAGCCTTTTTAATATGATGGTAATGATAAACATTCCGCAGGGTCTAAAATAAATGTATTTAAATTTTTAATTTTGATTATACAAAATTTTTGATTGATAAAAGTTAAATTTATAAATATTATATATACACATGTATAAAAATATATGTATTAAAAGCTACATTAGAATTAACATTTAAGGGCTGACTGTGTTGATAACAAGTTTTGGGTACTTACCGTTTAAATAAATCAATTTAGTTTTGACAAAGTTAAGGCAGTTTGAGCATATGCATTTTTCTGTAGGAATTTTCATTTTTTCGAGCGATATTTTGACATTTTAAATTAAAAGAAAGAAGTTTTAGAAAAAAAATTAGGGGTTGATGGCTTATACACATTTCTAAAATTTCCAAAAATTTTATTGTAAGCATGGGTGGTCTGCACTTTCTTTTCTTTTTCTTTGTGTTTAATGCGACGCGTTAATTACCCAAGTTGAAAGACAGGCGCAACCCAATGTTGATTTCTTTGTTTGCGAGCCTGCTGTGATGTTGTTGTTGTTGTTGCTATTGTTGTTGGTGTAATGAAAAATTTCAAATTTATTTGGCCCACCCAAACGTGCCTAGCATGTCGAGCGGTTTGCGTGCCCCATCTGGCGCCCGGGGCAGGGACTCCTGACACGGCGCCCGCCTGGGCGCTTTGAAACTCTAGTACTTTAGTCAACAATGCGTTGTCATAATTATGCAGTTATTTAGCGGTGTTTGGCGCCCAACAACTCATTAATTCAGTACAAATACACTTTTGTTTGACTGCAAATACAATTGATGGCCGGATCCTGGATCAGGTTGCAAATTTAATACCAATAGGCAGCATTTTTGGGCCAGGCCAGCTTATGAACATACACAGAAATGCAATTTCTGGCCAACAATTTGGCTTTCGACTGTGGTCAAATGTTGGGCCATTTGGTCTGGCCGCTGAGTATATTCAAAAGCGGTTTGCTTATCATTAAGAGGGACTCGCACTTGCGCTCTCTCTCTGATTAATGTGTTTGTTGCCCTTATTTCCACTCCCTTTCCTAGGGAAAGAAAAGATAATTCCCTTGAGCGGCCTAAGCCGCACACCTGTTGCACTTTACAACAACGATTGAAACTGACGTTAATTCTCGAAATTCTATTTTAAAACGAAATTGTATTTCCCCTCTAGCGCCAACACGCTGTCATCGGCCCCCGCGACCTTTGGCTATTTTTGGAAGTGCCTTGTGAGGTTCTCTCGTTTTTAGCCGCAGCACGTTTTAAATTTTATTGTCATTTCTATGCAACATTAAAATATTAGTTTCAAATGGAAAACAACATACAGTAAAAATAAACAAATGTTTTTCGGCGGCAATTACAGAACATTTTGACAGGCCCTTTCCAATGAATCAAGCGAGACCGTCGCATCTGATCCCAAGAACTGGCTGAACTCAAGTTCCTATAACTTTTCAGATTAGGGTCGAATGGGCAAACGATCTGTTAGTTTCTCTACGCTTACACATAAATGGCTGATACATATTTTCAAATGAATCGGACACAGAAGTCATGAAATATTTCCATTGTTAAATTTGTTTTAATAAGTGCTTGCCTAGTTTTTGTCATTTTGGAAGAGATCTGAAACTTAGGTCCTGTATGCTCGTATCGGACAAAGTTTTATGCTCAAGAAAATTTACCCAAAAGCTTCCGATTATATAAATAATTCAATTAATTATTATTTGGTTCGTTAAGCCTTTTGTCTTGAACCATTAGCAATTACATTAGTTATCTTCCTAATGTGTGGCGACTGGCAACAGTTACATTATCAGATCCTGCACATTTTCCTTCGCCTCATTCCTCAACTTTCACGAGCTGAATAACTGCAAACACATTCTGTAAAACTTTGCTACTTCTTGTGACTGGGGTTCTAACAGTCGGTGACTTAGTGAGTCCTGCTTGACACATCCTGTCGTCATCATTGACGCACAAAAAAAGTTGCGTGCAACCATAAAAAACTACTGCCCACAGCCGCACCCACACCCACACCCACACCCGCCAGCTGCCCAGCACTTATATTCCGGTTAAACAAGCAGGCAACGCACGGAAGCCCGTATAAAGTACGTTGCACAGCAAAACTTTTCCAATGTATCAAAGCAACAGGAGTTTATAGTGTGTGTGTGTGTGTGTGTGTGTGTGTGTGTGTGTGTGTGTGTGTGATTGGCATTGATAACTTTATACATGCTTGGTGCGCACATGGGAGTGTGAGCGGCTCCAGGCTTCCGCTTTGCAGTAGCTCTTTGAGCCGCCGCCTCGCATTTTAATGGACACGGCACGAGTCCGAGTCGGTGGGAGGGGGATCTTGGAGACGCAGCGCGGCGGATCAAAATGAGCTGCATGAGGAATTTTAAGCAGACATTGGCGAGCAGCCGACTGGATTATGATGGCCCTTCGCTAAATTTTGTTTACTAGCAGCAGTAGCAACACATTGAATCCACCTACGCCAGGGACTAAGTTCGTGTGTGTGTGTGTGTGTGTGTGTGTGTGTGCGCTGGTGCAAAATCGATGATACTTCAGGCCCCTCTGCTCGGTGTGGTATGCCGCGCCCATAGCAGGAATTTCAATTTGACGCTCATTAGCGGCAATCAGGCTCCGAATTTCGCGCACAATGCGGGCGTCGAGTTTTCTGTCAGGTGAACTCAACTACTGCAGGTGTGTGTAGGTGTCTAAATGTCAGTGTAAGTGTATGTATATGTGTATGTGTGTGGCAGACAGCGCTCAGCACTCAGAACAAACAGCCCACTGCCACACCCCATTTGCAGCCCGCGGCAGAGAAGTGTAAGCAATTCGCGCGCGGAGAAAGAAGCAATTTTCTGCCTGGCTGCAGTAATAACTTCTCAAATTCACGAGCTGTCGAAGAGGAGCCAAAGTGAATGCTACACTTTATGGGCAGCGCAGTCGCCACATTGAGGTGGGCGAATATGTCACTCTATAACTGCAACAATAAATCCTCGGCCAAATTTCACTGTGGAACGGCCGCGCGGTTGCTCCGACTGTCAGGGGCAAATAAGTTCTTCTAGCCTCTTTTCGTGGTTCGTTGAATTAAGTTCAGATTGCCTAAGAGAATTTATTAAACATAATGGGGGGATTAGAAATTAAGCCTGTTATAACAATTCCAGCAGAATTCTGTTAACTTAGCAGTTTAATACTACACTGCTTGCTTTACTTTTGGGACACTAGCACTGCTTGAAACTGCAATGTTCGAATGTTATATCAAATATATATAGTGTTCTTTCACATGTGCTTCGATTTCGTTATAAGTAAAAGAGCTGGTATAAAAACGCAATCTGAGTACTACTACAGACTTCATAGATTGTTATACGTAGAGTGTCAGCTTGATAATTTTATGTGGCTGTGTGGCGTATAACACTAATATTTTAATTTTTTTAACAACCGTTCAGCAAACTTGAATACATACGTACAACACTGCAAAATTCGATGTACTAAAAAGTATAACTTCAATATACCTGTTTTTACGGAACAATATATTGAACATAATGTATAACAATTTTTTTTAAAACTATTGGTTAGTATTGTTTAATTAAACTGATTTATATTTATATAGTAGATACTTTAAAAAAACTCATTTATATAAAAGTGTGCTATATAGTACAATTTTAGAAAAGTGTCCATTATATGAGTTCGTACTTATATCAAATAGCAGGGACACATATTGTATAACAAGGTAGAACATTTATATAAAAGTGTGTACTAAATATAACAACTTTAGCGAAGTTTTCATTATATCAGTTCGTATGTATAACAAATAGCAGGCTCACATATTGTATATGAAGTTCAAATCAAACTGTTGGCTTAGTGTTGTAAAATGCAGCACGCTTATATAACTGATTTACCGTAGAACAGAACCACTCTGGTTTCAGTATTTATAGCAGACATTTATATAAAAGTGTGTACTAAATATAACAACTTTAGCGAAGTTTCCATTATATAAGTTCGTAGGTATAACAAATAGTAGGCACACATATTGTATAACAAGTTTAAATGAAACTGTTGGCTTAGTGTTGTAAAACGCAGTACACTTATATAATTTATTTGACGTAGAACAGAATTGTTCTTCCCAGTATTGTATACCAAATTGTATTACTAATAGTATCCAATTCAACAACCAGTTCAACATCGTTGCTCCACACGTGCTTGCCTCGCTCCACACTTCTAAAACCTGCTTGACATTCGCTTTTATGTTTGGGACAAGCAGTTCACAAATAATTTAATGGAAGTAAACACGTTCTGGAAGTGGATTCTAAAGCCTTAATCTGATTTCTACTTGTATCCTTTGGTTAGCTCTAAATATAGGCTTTGACTAATATTCTATTAAATGCATATTTATATTTCATGATATAATTATCTTGAAATATTTATTTCTTTATACACACGTTATACTTAAATAATACTTAAAAACTTTCGTTATTTTGACTTGTTGCATTCAGCTAAGTTATATCCTTCAATCAAAGTCCTGAATCAATTTATATTATTATTATTATTATTATTATATTATATTATATTATATTATATTATATATTATATTATATTATATTATATTATATTATATTATATTATATTATATTATATTATATTATATTATATTATATTCATATCAAGGTCTTTAATGAAATCGTTCTCAGCTTACCTAAGCCGCAATTCAACAGCACTTGTGCTGGTTTCGAGTACACAATTCTCGCAATTTTCTCTGAAAGTGGCCCCCCTGATAAGCACACATCAACGAAAAGAGCAGTTATTTCTGTGCTTTGGATTTTGATTTGAATTTGGCAAGCAGCTGCTTTGCGGCTGGGCAAAAGTCAAAGCCAGATTTGTGACGAGGCCGCGTAATGAAGCCACAAATAAAGGCGGGGATGGGCCAGTGGCCAGCGAGCTGGGCGAGGTGGGAGTGGGGAGTGGCGACCAGTGGCGACCAGTGGCTGTGTCTCATTCAGATAACCAGCCACAAACATATCGTGGCCGACAGCATGTTGGCCAACTGACAGGGTGGCCTCGATTTGCCAGGCCACCTGCGAGGTGTTCATACGGCATGTGGGAGGGGAAGCGACGGCTTAAATATGCGTGCCAGTTGCCAGTGGCCTCGTTGTGCGGACTCCTCCACCACTGCGGTCGGCCGCTGCGCATTCCTAAGCGACATCCGCAAGTGCCACGGCCAACGGGTAACAGCCAGCGGCATCCTTGCCAGGCACTCTCTCATCCGGCCACTTGCATGTTAATGCACGAAGTGGCCGCCCAACCGACTTTGGTCAGCCGAGGATGCACGTGTGAGAAATTAACAATGTTTTAGTCAAGTTTTTTGCAGCAGAAAGTCCGCTAATGGCATTTCTGAGTGAGCCCTTCACTAGATAAGAGATAAAGAGAGAATGAGAGAGAGAGAGAGGGAGATGATCAGCTGTTGAGACTAATTGGACAAGCTCATACTTATATAATACATAAATACTAAATGAATACCCTGAAGCTTATCATTGTGTGTTTTTCTTTGTCGATCTTTATTTTTCCTTCCCCAATAGTGTATCTTTTTTTAAAATTAAATTTAGACTTTGCGTACAGTTTATGCATATATTTGTGTCATGTATCATTATAAATTTTTAAATTGAATTTTCCATATTATGGGGATACGGGCAGGCGCAGAATTGTCACGATTTCATGATTTGACAAGTAGGCACAGGATATTTTCCAGACTGCACTTTTACTTATTTTGCAAAATATATAAAAAATATACATACCATATAGCCATAACCACTTGAATGGGTCCTGTATAAGTGACATTATACAATTTATTGCGGAAACTTTAAACATCACATTTCGCAGCTCTGTTTCCTGCGCAGTAGCCTTATTCTTTGACTTCATTGTTGTTCTTGGCATTTATGTGATGCTGCTGCTGATGCTGCTGCTGTTGCTGCATTTATCTGGGGGGACAAATAATGGCTGTCAAAAAAGCAGCCACAACCCAAAGCACGGACAATGGATACATGCTGCTCTCCTGCGTTGCGGAGTGAGCTATCCATCAAAACTGAATATTATAAAATGCTCTCGCGCTATTCAGCTGCAGTATTCCGCTTTCATTTTTTTCATTTTAAGACACAAGTGAATTTAAGGAAGTGAACAAAATTATCGTTTCAATACATTTTTCGACACATTCGCTTTTTGTCTGCAGCACGTTTGCTCTAGTTAGGTGACTGCAAGTTTGATATATAATGTTTCATTTGTATTTAAATATAATTTAGGAGACTTCAGTTCTCTTAAATTATGAGAATTATGAGAATGGTCGAAACACAAAATTTTCATCATTTTCACAATTTTAACAGAAAATCAAACATTTTATTGCTAGCCGCAAAGGCCAGTGGATATGGCCTCATTGTTAATTTGACCAACAATCGCAGGCCTATTAAATTAGTTAGCTGTTTGTTTATTATTGCCATACGGACACTCATGCACATACCCATAATAAATAGAATATTAACAAACACCTCTCTATTTACGATTATTTGGTTGATTGCTGTGCAGATATTTACCTTTTAGCAGCAGCCAGATAAATAAATATGAAAATGAATAAATAAATCAATTTCTTAGCAATTGCAAAGGATGCGTATGGAAAGCTATGCAAAAGATACTTTCTTGTCTTCAAAAGGCATGTAAGTGTGATAATTGTATTTAAATAAACGGGTTTTAATATTTAACTTTCAAATTGAAGACTTAAAGCCCTAAACGGATTTTCTTAACCAGAAAATCAATTAAGTCCGTTTAATATGAGTTTCATGAGTTTGTAAGAACCAAAAATCACCAGTAAATTGATTGTTTGCCTATTCTTTTGAATATTATTAAAGGTTTATGCTATTAACGAAACATTTTTATTTATCGTTTAATCCCTCTTATTATTGAATTAACAACTTACGGACATATCTCCATTTAGTTTAAAATATAATATTAATAATACGTATAATGTAAGTAATGATGAATAATGGTCCTTTTCAATATGTTATTTAATAGTATACATATATACTAATATACTACTATATATATTTCTGTACTTTGCGAATTTAAGCTTCCCCTTTAAATGTAAAACAAATAAACTGCCAGAAATTAGGTACATTCACAGGAAATCAACCTTAGGTCGATGTACGCAAATATATACATATATATACATATATATAGCACCTTAAGCTTCGCATTTAAGCGCCAGCAACAAGTCGGTTCGTCTCGCCTTGACGTGTCCTTGCCCAATTCAAAGGTACACACAAACGTGTACAGGCACACACAACGTCATAGATAGATCTGTATATATGTATGCACATATATTTGGTGTAAGTGATAAAACCGATTTGGCAGCGAATTATGAAGCCAATCCGAGCGGCAGCCATAATCACCCGACTGCACGCAGAGCCGTATCACCCACACACGTAATAACAAACATACACACACACACACACACACTCAAACAGGGGTGTTGAACGATTTAGAGGGCTCTGGCAGTTGGCCACTAATTTACCTACGATAGGCTAAATCAATGTGTTAAGTTGACTGTAAACGTTACATTCGATTAAATGCGGCTCGCAGACCAAAAATTCTTGGCGTCGCGCTGCTTGGCAGTGGCAGAACAGTTAGTGGCTTGGTGGGGGGAGGGGGTACCACACTGACCCAATTTCGTAGTTCGTCAGCCCCACTAAACACGCTCATCTTCAACGCCATCGTTCGCATCTAGTGCGACGCTCTCTTCGAATGGTCTGCTCGGTTTCTCTGTTGTCCTCGTTATCGCGGCTCGCCTCGAAGAGAGTATTTCCCTTTGGGCACAGCTCGGCTCGCGTTTGTCGCGAACGAAGCTGCTGGCTCGGCTTCGTGCATGCCGATGCTGTTGCCGCTGCGATGCCGAGTCGCCGAGTCCCAGTCAGTTCTTCGCGGACACTCGAACGCAACGGACGTGTAACGCGCGTGAATTTTGCAACAGCGACTGGGGCAAAGCTGTCGCATTCCGTACTTGTCTTCAGCTGCGTCTCGGTTACATCGCCCGCAGCAGCGGTGGGCGGGGCGTGCGCATCCTTGTGGCCATAGCCAAAAATTTGCACGTGCTTTTAACGTGGCCAAATGTGAGCTATTCCTTTGAGTGCGCGTGTGTTTTGCATTTTTGAGACCAGCGAAAAAAATTTAAATGAGCATTAAATAAAAAAAGCAAGCCGCGATTCCGACAGCAAAAAGAATGTTTAAAACTCAACGAGGCGGAGCACTCAAAATGCACACAGGCAGCACCATCAGCAACCACTAACCAGCAACCAACAGCCAGAGGCCACCACCCACCGCTTAGTCCACCCACCGACCCCGACGTGCAACTGGAGGATGCCGCCACAAATATGCGAAATTAACAAGAAATTGTCAGCGTGCGCTCTTGGCCATGATTAGCAACCGTTAAGCCGGTGCTTTTTGGTGCCAGCCTGGTTAGCAGCTCGACTCCCACGTGGCGTGGCCCAGTCCTTAGCACCCGATTGCGTGACTGTGTGTGTTTGCGTGGGTCGGTTTGCCGCATCGCTTAATTTAACGCCGCTTCCGTCGCTTTATTTCAATTTTGTCGCCAGTTTTAGCTGAAATAAAGGCATTTCTGTGACCACACGGGCCACTGGGCCATGGACCACAGGCCCACCTCGGCCTCATTTGCAATTGTGCTAAATGACAGTGGAGAAATTGTTACACATGCACATGTACATAAATACATACGTATGTAGGTATTTGTGGGCTGTGTGCAGTTTATCGTACCACTCACACACACATACACAGACACACAGACACCCACACACCCACACACCCACACACACTTCCTGGCACGCACAGCAACTTTGAAGTGGAGCAGAAAAACTTTGGCTTGGCTCACATCATTAATCAAATGTCAAGTGCCCAGCTAGTGCTTAAGTTCCAACCCTCCACCTCCCCACACTGTCAGAACGTAGTCCAAATATGATAATTGAATAACACAATTTAAGATATGCCAAAAACAGTTGGTGATTGCCCATCCCCACTCATGCAGACTGTCATCAGTTTGTTTGTTGGCCAAGATAAAAACGAACACGAATCCGAATCCCAATCAAAAGACACCATCAAATTGCTATCGCAGGCAGTCCGTCATTCCGTCAACTAACTGTCATTCACTAATGAGCATGAATCCCTTACACATACATATAAACATGTGTACACTGGTAGAAAATCTTGTAAGTTTTGTATTCAAATCAAAGCGGAAAATACAAGCGGAATCCAACGAAAGTGCACATTTGTTAGCTTGACAACAAATATTATTATTTAAAGAACGATTTTTTTCATTCCCAAAATTATGAATATGAATTTTGTTGTGCTTGTTTTCCTTAGTGTAGATGTGTGTGTCATTGTAACCCCTTCAGAATTGTTGAGAATTGATTAAGTTTACAGTATCTTGTAAATACGCGTTACCTTATATGTGCTTAAATACAACTTAACTGACAACTGACTGTATTTGCATATCAATTTCGTTTGTTTATGTGGTCTGTGTGTGTATGTGTGTGTGTGCGTGTGTGTCAATCAAAAATACAAATATAGAAGTATTTGTTGAGCACTTGACACACATTAGACACTTATTAAACATTTCGAAGGCTACAGTCAATTCAAATTAAGTGAAATATTTTCAAATTACGCAATTTAGCGAACATGATGTTTGTACGACATTCTTATCCTTCCTTTGCTTGTCAAACACAATTTTAATTAAAAGTTCAGCTGCCGACGGATCTACAATAAATTGTAAATGCGCTGCATGATGGATGCGCAGTTGCTGCTGCCTCCCGTACCCCGTTACCCCGTTAACCCGTTACCCGCCTCCACTTTGAGCTTTGTGCAAATGATATGCTAGTTGGACATCCGACCATCAATCGGATTACCATGTCACGCTTGGGGCATCTCACTAAATGTTCTTTGCAATTGTAGAGGGCGTCGAAAAGCGTTTGTAAGCGAACTGTTAATGACACGCAGCAATTGGCATATGTTGGCAGGCTGCAACTTGCAACAACTTGCAAACGCAACATGACCCGGGGGAACGGGGCCAATCAATGCAGCTTTTGTTTCATGGGTCCTGGCCCATGGAAAATTGTGAATTCCAAAGAAACGAAACAAAATTGAAATCTGCAAAAAACTGCAGTTATCACGACCAGCAGCAGCGTGACAATTGTGAATTCCGTTTTTCTTTTTCTCGTTTCTGTTTTTTCGTCCTGATTTGCATATATGCGTACACACACACACACACACATACAGACACACCCATTTTGATGGCTTTGATATGGAGCATAGTGTTACGTGGGCGTGGCCATATAAACAGTGCATTGTTGTTATCGGTGAGGTGGCAACTGCATCGATGCCATTCGCATTACGACCATGCAGGATCGTTACTAGGCTGGACGGGACTGCCGTTGGCAGCGTTTGTGCGGCTTATGGAGTGGTGCTCAGACTTTGGCTATTCAATTTGATTACCTACATGGCCATCGGACTGGCCAGTTGGATTGTGTGCTGTGTGCTTGTGTGCGTTTTATTGATCGACATTTGGTGGCTGCGAGCGTCTCTCAATGTGGGTTGAGTTGATAATAAATGCAGCATTGTTTTTTTGTGGCGCAGCAGAAAAATTGTGAAATTCGCACACTTCCTGCAACGCAAGCAGCAAATGTGAAAAAAAGTGGTAACAAACCAAGCGAAAGAGCGAAATCAAACGAAAGCTACGCCACTAACAAGGACTGCAAAAAGGACCACGCTGACGGCAAAGCAAATCGAATACAACCGACATCCGGGCGAAAAAAAAAATAAACTAAAGTTGTATTTCAAAATCAATAATATAAATTTGTGCAACTGCCGATCGCCATCTAACCAAATAAGAGTCCATGCCAAGCGCCATCTGTGGATATCTGCATCAGTGGTGCGGCCGTACGAGTGTGTGCGAGTGTGGTTGCAGCTTGGCCCAGTGGCAGCAGCGTCTGTAATGCCGGAAGTCGATGCCGGTTAACGCACGTCGCATAGGAGCGTAATCCAAGCAAGCCGGCGGCAACTAGAGCTGAGGCTCAGCTGGCAGGATAATGGATTATATACAGGCAAAGTGTTTAATGTTGTCCTTTCTGTGCGTACTGAGCGCGGCCAGCGCCGAAGGCGAATTAATATTTCGCATTGATCCCTTGGGTAAGCAACATCTGACTAAGACAAACTCATTCAAATCAAATCATATGTTTATTAAACATTCTTATCGCAATTAAAGGCTTATTATTAATACAGTGGGTTAATTGGGTAAGGATAACGTGAGCAAAATGATAAATTAGAAGCAGCAAATAGCACAGCATGACATTCCATTTAGTATGTTAATAAAATTTCACAAATACGAAACAACTCCGGGATAAGGATAACATATCGCAATATCCTGTCGTGCTTACTGCGCTCCTGCCTGCCAACTCGCCTGTGCCACAAATATAACTGGCATTTCCCTAAGGTCCTTAAATCTATTCATTTACATACAACGTAAGCACATGCCAACTGAATATAAATTCTAAAGATACTTACACACGATGTGTACCATATACACATATATCCTCTAGATTTAGACTGCCTTGCATATTTAAGACTGGAGATTTAAAAATTCTGTATGTTGCGACTAGCTCTTCAAAAGGTAATTCGGTTCCGGCGCCCAGCTTCATCTAATGTGCATACAAATGCGCCGTATGAGCAAATATTTCATTGCCCATCAGATAAAACAAACGCTCTGCGCGAGCTCATAAAATTTATGTCCTCAATTACGCAAAGTAATGTCTGCCTCGAGAATTTCAGAGTACTCCATCGCTTGTCGCTGATGTGTTGACGAACAACAAACTTTATAATTCGACGCAGTGCGTCCACATGTCCACACCCTGGCGATGCCGTGAGTGGAATCTGTTGTTTTCCGGCAGATTTAGGATTGACGCTTGCGACAAAAATGCGAAAAGCGAGTTAAATAATCATAGATTTATCTGTATGTATGTGTTTTTATGCACATTGTACACATGTATGACTTACTTTCCCCATAGGACTCCATGTCCAGGGTCCGCAGTCAGCTGTCCAGCCGGGCTTTCAGTTGTTCAGCCATCCATATATGGCAAAACAGGTTCATAAATTTTGTTTTTGTTTCCGCCGAGCTGCTGAGCTTAAAGATGGATAAGCAGCGGACGGATGGAAATGTGCAAAGTTTTCACAAAGTATTAAAAAAGCTCGTAAAATGTCATAAACTTTTGTTTCTTTAGGATTAGACCGGGGTCCACTACAAAACCCGAGTTGTAAACAAAGTCGACGTCAGCGAAAAGGGAAAATATTATGTCTACATTTTACCATTTACTTTTATTCTTTTCGCTTTCGTGTTCTTCCCTCCACTTTATGAATGACTTATTTCCGCCGAGTTCTAAATTTACAGACATCATCATACCTCAGAGTTGGACTTCATGACTACAGTTCACAATTGCATTTCAGAAATGAACACCATTTTATTTATTTAATATTTCCATTAGCAATGAGGCACAATTATTGTTTCTATTATGGTTCAGTTTTTGGCTCTGATTTTCTTATTGGTCTCATTTAGGCTTTTATGACCCGAAACTGTTTCACAATCGACAATATTTGGTCTGCGCAAATACGGATGAGAAGTATTAGGTTTCATTTAATTAGATTTATTCGTGCAGCACACAGAATTGACTGGCCGCCTGGCATAACAGATACATATCATATTTTATTGGCTTGGGACCCCAGGACTTGAATGCCGCAACGCCAATTCGGCCCCGGGGTCCTGCTCAATAGCATCGACAGTGGCAAATTCCCATTTATTAAACAAGGCAAATGGGACAATAAAATATGAATGCTAGTGGAAGCAGTCCCACAAAAGAAATCAACACAATTTTGCATGAACATCGGAAAAAGGCAAACAGGACAACGGCGACATCAAAGCGGCAAGTGCGAAGCCAGTTCAAACAAGAGCAAAGTCAAGGCGAGTCCTGACCCGGGCTCGAGCTGGAGCCCGAAGTGGAACCCAAGTACATGGGAATAAATCAAAACAAATCAATTTCTTCTGCGCCATTGACTCGGCAGCTCCCGATGACAGTTGCTTCGTTTTTCTGCTTTGCTCCACATCGAATCCAAAGCATTCAATCGTGCATGGGCTGTCCCAATGCTGCGACTTGAATGTTGACAGTGCGCACCCAGGGGAAGGGTGTGTCTACGGGTGTGAGCGCGCAGCGTATGGCAAATAGAAGTGACGACTAAATTGGGACTAGGAGAACGCAGTGGCTGCCGGCGCACAAGGAGCTCCATTGAGATTTGGAAATCGTCAAAAGTAAAACAAATTGTCGATATGCTCACACAGATAAATTTTGCTCAGGACGATAGAACTTATTCATATGTGCACACATATATCTTATAACTATCTCATCCATGGCAACCTATCCGTAATTTACATGAATCTGCAGTCAGAGCTGTGGAGCTGAAGCGAATTTCATCGTAAATTTGAACCCAAGTTCACTAGAACAAAAGGCTTGGTGGGCGATGGAATCTGTGCTCAGAATATACAAATATTTCTGGGAACACATTTTCCGTTCAAGCTGCTTAACTTACGGAGAAATCAATTGAATCGCTTCCCTCTAAAGTAGCTCAGCCGATCATTGACTTACCCTTTAATCTAGAGGGTATAGTAAATATTGCATTTATCACTACTCGATAAATACTTCCAGAAAGGAGGATTGAGCTCTAGCCTAACATGCCCAGGAGCTAATGTAGATTAGAAATCCCAATGGATTAGATATACCACAATTCAGTACTTTTCTCACCATTAAAATGGGTTAACAGTTTTCGGACTTGGCATCATCAGTCACAAGAGGGCAAAAGTATCTGTAAATATATTTATTATTATTTTTTTTTGTTCCATTTTTCCACTTGGTAATTCTGTCAGATAGAGGCCAACGAGCCGTGCAACTAACACGTTTGAGTGCGTTCAGAAACCAGAACCAGATTATTTAAAAACCCTCATGCTAAGTTTCCTTTAAAGTGCTATGGTAAACACATTGGTTTTCAATTTTATTGGCCGCAGGAATACACTTCATAAAAGGTAATGGGCCAGATTTTCAACTTTGTACCTGTATTTGCCTTCAGAAGCATTGTAGACTAGATTTAATTCAATGTGCTGACACAATCTTACACATATATAAGCATTTATATAAATATTCAATCGTTATCTTCTTTCAACCGAGCGCTCTGTTTGCAGGAGTGTACTTCTGGGCTTGTGGAGTCGAGTATGAGGGGAGCCCATATATTTAAATTATTCATAAGTATGTAAAACGATGCGGTGCACATGAGCAAAACAAACACATATACATGCGATACACCTACAACACCCACACATACATTTATATACGAAGTTGAGAAAGTAATGTCGGTGCTCAAAACAAATTTCATGCCCGACAGTTTTCCGTCACGACACTCCCTAAAATCCCATCCGCTTGGAAGGCTCATAAAACGGCCGGCCTTTAAGAGCGCCTGCTACCGGCATCTGTCTGGAGCGCTTTCAATTTCGAATCAAATAAAAAGTTTCATGCAGCCGCCTAAAAACTGCGGCATCATCCAACTACTGGCCAGCAAATGGAGACACGAGTGTTTAAATATACTATATATACACATATAGTACATATATCCATGTACAATGACTGTTCTGGGGAAAACCGCAAGGTCAAAGGGACTTTTGCTTCTTCTTTTTTTTTTATTTTTTTTTATTGTATTTTCAATTTAAGCAACCCTCTAAAGATACTTTCACTTTAAAAGGTAAACTTTTTCAACGCTGCTATATTTTGGATTGGGGACGAACAGGCGGGTGAATCGGGTTTTTATGGCGAGTGGAAAGCGAACTTTTATTTGGATTCGCTTTATGCCAAAGTGATTCGATTGCCGAAGTCAAATGGCACCAATAAAAACTTCAGAGACCTTCGCTTCCGACCGGCAACGGCCAACACATTGAGCCAAGGACTAGCGGAACCATTTGGAAGTTTCCCCTAGACTAACGCCCCAGCTGTAAAGTCATAACAATTAATTTAATGTACCGCCAGCTGGCACAAGTGTACAATATCAGAGATATGAACATCGGGACGAGTGCTTGGAATGTACGGAAAATCAGAATAAAATAAGAATTATGGAATTTAATCTACAAATATGAGAATAGAGAGAAGTAGCGAGTTATACATCTCTATCAATCCATCTTGATGGTATCAGATAGATGGGCCCACTTGGTCAAATGATGTGGCCCGCGTGCATCCGCGCGATAGGCGAATGGGCGGTCAAACTATAGACTTGAAATTTATTGTCACTGGGCGGTGCTCTGCCATTTGGCTGTATGGCCAAGGGCCAGCCAACGGAGACTCCGTGATTATACGTATTATTATACATACTATATATATATATATATATATATATATATATATATATATATGTATATAGTGTATATATATGTGGAAATAATTACGAGCTGCGCTGTGTGCTCATGTTGCCAGAAGCGAAAATACACCATTTAAATATAATTTATGGCTTGCAATATAAATCAGTCGGCAGTCGGCGGCTGGTAGTCGCCCGCATTGGGCTGCAATATCCTCAATCTAAGTGTCTTTTCCATCCGCATTCTCGCATTCTTGCCACCTCGTGCTGGCTGTCACGCCCCTGCCATGGGCAGTCATCAAAAACAACAAAACCAATTCGCACGCGCAGCTCCCCAAACTCATTTGAGATAAAATGCCAAGCGGGAAATGAACGGTAACGGCTAAATTATATTTCATGCCTGACCAGCTTTCCCCCTTAGAACCATATACATATACCGCACTCCCAACTGTTTCGGTATTTAAATTGCTCAGCCGATAGATTGGCGTTTTCATTTAGTTTGTTGCAAATTGATGCATTGCCAAAATTAATTAAAAACCCATATCCATATACATGGCCCACATTGAGGCAAGGATATATGTACATAAATGGTTATACATTATGTAACTCACTTAAAGTCTATATATTTGCATCGTCGCACCCATAACTAAGCTGTACCTTTAGGCAAAGGTACAAACAACAGAATCGAGCATACAAAAACATTTACCAAGAATTTTGTATAATTTCTCATTGTGGCAGCTGAAACAGTGGAGCGCTAAAAATGTGCATTTCGCGCGTAGCTCGAAGTTTGGAAACACATTTCTAACGCCGCACTTCAGCCACGCTGGGCTACTTGACGGCTTTTGGTGGAGTGGTGCTGCCACCACTTTGTTGGCATACCCTGTGCCACCTTGCGACCCACCGTGGGCAGGTCTGGCCAGTTAGCTAAGCGGATTGTGGCGAGTGCTTGCAACATGGACTCTCTAATCGCCTTCCCTCTCGCCACTCCATGGAATTCTTTTAAAAGGCAATGAAAAATACCGAAAGGCAGCGTGCTGTCAGTTTTAATTTAGACCGTTATAAAATACAGAACTTAGGCACTTCAGGTGCAACTGGATTACATGAATAATTCATAAAATATCACAAATTGCATTAAACAGAGCGCAGCATGTAATTGCTGCTATTTCATATCAACTTATAATAAGCAAAGGGCGTAGATTTTTTTTTAAATTTAATCAATTTAATTAAAAATTTATCAGTGTCCACTTTCATCCTATAAATTAAATAATAAATAATTATAAACGTAATCAAATTAATCTTAATTTTAATGAAATTATTCCCATCTCATTTTTTTTATGTGTCTCGCTGAAAATTAATATATCTCCATGTATCCACGCCACGTATTGCCAACAGCACTTTTATCGGCCACACTGCGCACATATCAGAAGGCGGCCTGTGACACGGATCAGGTGGTAATTGCTTGCCCGCGCGGCACCAGCATTTCAATTGAATTTGCCCAGTACAACAAGTTCGTGTCGAAAGGTAAGTGTTGTTCTCTACCTCCCTCTCTCCATCTCTCTGTCTCTCTCTCTCTCTCCTTCTCTCTGGAGGGCCATCCTCGAACCATTTATTCTTAACACGTCTGCCATTTCGCGTTTTATGTTCCCTCCACTCGTTCAGATGGCTACAGCATCGAGGAGTTGTGTCCCATCTCTGGCACCGTTAAGCCCGAGATTCGGAGTAAAGCCAAGTACTTGCTGCGAGGCTCTATTTTTGGGTCTACCTCGCAAAAAGTGCCCGCCAATCGATATGTGAACGGAGGCTTTGTCCTTCCCATGGATGTACCCAGCAGCACCAACAACCCAAGCGCAACCATTACCGAATCGTCGGCTCAAAAAAGCGAAAGTTCTTCTGAAAACTGCATGTGGCCAAATGCACTTCAGGTAAGAAAACAACTTTAACAGAACTCTTATCAAAAAGCTTTGTGAATAATGTGACCATGAAGAGGGTTGGGTACGAAAAAAACAAATTTGAGGCAAGCAGATAGATAGCTGTAAGTGCAATGACCACGCAATGGCTGAGAACTTAAGAGCATTAGGAGGCAAAAGTAAGTGGAATGTGGAAAGTGGAAAACAGAAAAAGCTTTTTCTTAAAGTGGACACAGCAATTTAGAACGCTTTGAATTATGCAGTCACAAATATATTATAACTTAATGGCAATTGAGATTGTGTTACAAACAATTTCTTTGAACTTGGCCTATTTAATTGTAATTATAACGAAAATGCGGTATGTAAACATTCCTTTGATTCTGTTAAAGCTAACATTTAGCAGTTAACTGAATGTCGTTTTAAATTCCAGTTGTTTCCAAAAAGGGATAGAAAATGCGTTTATCCGCATTCGAAATGACGCTTCCAATTCATTAAACATTTCACTTGCCTTTTCCGACATTTGAAGGCATCCTTTGAACCCAAAAAAAAGCAAAGTCGACAACAGCGAGTGAAATGAATTTAAATTTGAAGCAACTTCAACAATAGAGAGAAAACAATACAAGACAGTTAAATTCATTTCATTTCGTTTTTAATGTTCGTTAAAACTGACAGTAGGTCTCCATATAGGGCCCAAATGAACAGCATGCGGACCGTTGAGAGACGCTCGCAAAAACATTGACGAAGGCCAAAAGTTGCCTTTGTGTCAAGCTAAGTCAATGCCTTGTCTGGCATGTCGGCCTACCCGCTGTGTTGGCCAAGATGCCAGTGCCCCACGTCCCATGGGGTATCATTAGGCCGAGTAGCAGTCCCAAAACTTTCTGCTCGACAGCGCCAACATGGCGCTAAAAATGGCTACCGCAGCAAATAATTTCTCGCATCGTTTTTGTCTCCATTTCCCGCCATTGTTCGACGAACTGTTTTTGTTGTTCATCGCTCTCTGTTTCTGCCTCTCATTTCCCACTTTTCCCCTCCACCTCGCACTCTGGCTCAGCTTCTCTGCAGGGTGTTGTTGTCACTGTCGCTGTCGTTGTTATTAAATTTTGTGACGACTCGTCCAATGGCTGCCAGTGCCAACCAAATCTAAACCTGCTGTCAGTCGGCTAGTCCCCGTTCGCCTGTCGCTCCGACATTTCGTCCGTTCGTCCGTCTGTCTGTGTTCTCCGTCAGATCCATCCTCTATGGCCCGTGCTGTCAACACAAGATAGTGAAAAATAACTTGAAAATAAACAGTTTACATTCTCGCTGGGGATTACGAGCATTCGTGTGATATGCGCCGCTACCCGTGGACATTTTGTGTTGGCCTGAAACTGGACGTGTCCGTCCGTTGGCTGGCTGACTGACTGAAAAACTAAATAGAACGTTAAACAAAGCAGAATATCTAACATAGTCCTGTGAAAAATGCACATCGTTAGCAACAATGCAGCTCTTGATTGTAAACATGCCAAGCATATGATGAACAACATGTTGTATACGTATTATAGTTGTAACGTGGATAAACACTGTGTGAATATTACCTTTATATAAGCGAGGAAATTTGAAGTTTTATTCACAAAGCGACTAATCTAAATTATGTTGAATTCAACTTTCACCGTATTGAATAAAACTAAAATGAAATCAAGGGTCTTTAAAACTGCAATTTGTACCTCATATTTCATAAGTTGATTGCCCGTTTATCTAAGAATGGTTTTGTCAAGTTTTATCATTTTCAAGTACAACATAACTAATATATATAATAATAAAAAGAACAGTTCAAACACAACTGGAAACACTTCAATTACATTTTTAATGCAAATATTTTATTTCAATTTGTAAAAGTTTACAATTTCCGTCCAGTTCCTGAACTCGTTCACTTTTCAGCTTCTTCTGTTTGCACACCAATGCGACAAGTACAAAAAAATGAGAAAAAAAAGAAAATTGAAAAACTAAATTGCAACTGATTTTTCGTTCTGTTCTTCCACCTTTGCTCCCTGCTTACAGTACTCCTTGCTGCAGACTGTGGTGGAGGCCTGCCAGAAGAAGAAGCACTGCAAGTTTCACGGCTCTCCCCAGTTCTATGGACTGGGCGCTAGCGGAGTGGGCGATTCATCCGGAACCAGCAGCTATCACAGCAGCACGGCTAGCTCCAATGCAATCAGTAACGACCCCTGCCCCAAGCGCAGGAAAATCGTCGAGGTCGCCTACAAATGTCGCCCATGTAAGTCAGCAGCTGCAGCGCAAGTTTTGTTTAATTTGGCCGAATTTATTGGGCGAACAATAGGACACGTAAAATGGCTAACAAATTTTGTATACTACAAGCACAACGGCAGCGCAAACTGACCTGAACAATCTCGACTACCGGAATCGACACATAAACGTCCAGCCGAATGAGTTGAACGAGAGTTGGCTTCATCCGGACTTTTGGCTTTTCGATGGGGTTGAGGCTGCGAGCTGTATATGTGTGTGTGCGGCAAAAAGGTCCTCGTCCTCTGGCATGACCTGAAGCACACAGTGCCGATATTTTGCCAAACAAGTACCGTGGAAACTGATGCACACAGGCACATCTATAGGGAATGGCAATGGCCCAGACACCCAGACACTCAGACAGCCAGCCAGTTTAGCGAGCTGTTGTGCGTTCCAAAAATCCACTCAGGTGGAATGGAGGCAACAGCACTCGGGCGGGTATCGACTAGTCCGTTAGCACTAAACAGCAGTTGGCGGGCTGGGGCCCATAGCATGCCCAGCTGCCAGGGCAAGGAAGCGTATCGAATGCGAACCGGCACAACGGCAGCCCTGTGGCAGTACCAGTCCAATCGCATTTGCACGTGCTTTGTACAACTTGAAAAAACATCGACGATACAAAATTAAGTTTCCGCGCAGCACGGCACATGGCCCCCACGCTAAAGTCTTTCGGGTTTTTGGATAGCTTCAAATTGCTGCAAATGCTCTGGCCCATTGTCGAACGAATATACATATATATATATATATGTATGTATTTGGGATTCAGCGCTGTTGTTGAGGCTAAAGTTAACAAAATAACGCGAAGAGCATGAACTGAACGAACCCGTGACTTCCAATTACAAAGTTCGGAATCATTGATTATCTTAATCAGTGTAACATTATCACGGCAACTGAATACATCATTTTTGGAGAAACAGAAAAGAATAATGCATTCCCTGCGATAATGAGACTAAATTATCCTTTACGATAAAAGGAAATTAGATATTTCTTTGTTTTCTATAGATAAATAGACAGAGCCCATGAAAGTAATGTTGTCCGATGCATTGTATTTTTGCAGACGAGTTCCGCAGTAAGGTTGCCTGCCACAATGATGTCGCCCAGCTGGAATGTAACCCGTATTCCCGCATTGCTGTTTACAGTGCCAGCTTCGGACGCACAGAATATGAGAGCATTCAGTGTCCACAGCCGCAGGGCGTCCGCGAGGAAAGTAAGTACTGTGGTGGGTTGGCCAAGCTGGGGCTAAACCGTGGATTCCATCAATCAAGCAGGAATCTATGCTTTGCCCGCTGCTACAACTCTGCTCTATCTCCTTTAATAGCATGCCTTGCCTCGTTCGCCACGGAGACTGTGATGCAAATTTGCCATGGACGGAGGCGGTGCAACTTAGCCGCTGATGCGAATACCTTTGGCACACCTTGTCAGCCGAACTCGCGAATGTATTTGAAGGTTGTTTACACATGCGGTAAGTAGGTCGTGGGTAAAATCAAGGGGCGTTTGGTCCTGCCACTCAGAATGATTTAGGGCACGCCTTTGTTAGCGCTTCACATCCATCGCCTCGCATCGCATCGCATCGCGCGTCAGGGCGCAAGATTGATGCCTGGTGCTTGGCGTCTGACCCTCCGTTACCGGTGACTTGGCCACATGATTTATATTGCTCGTTTGGGCGCTCTATGTCTTTGTTCCACAGTGCCGAAGCAAGTGCTAAAGGAGAGCAACGAGTCAGAGGTGGAGGCTGACGAAACGGAGGACTTTGAGGGCGACATCAACGACCTGTACGACGATGAGCTCATCTACAAAGAGTCGGAGGCCATACCCAAGCTGTACAGCAATACGACCAAAACAGCGCATGCCAACGGAACCAACGGCGCCGGAATCGCTGCCAACTCCAATCCAGAGGGCATTCACACGGTAACCAACGGCTCACTGGACGCAGATGCGGATGGAAGTGGAGTCAATCCAGTGATGACACACAGCGCAGACTTAAGTCTAGAGGGTAAGTCCCTTCCTATTTGACCTAAACGTTAGGCTACATTTACAATAATAGAAAACACAAGGGGGCTGTGAACGCCGGGGCTTCATGAAAATCAGTCTTGAAATGTAGGCATAATCCCACAAGAACTCTATGTCACAAAGGACGTCGCAGACATTTTACGAATGCCAAATCTTATTTACAAACAAACAAGCTTTAAAGTCAACTTAAATTCAATTTGAAATGAGAAGGAGCCGAGCTTATGTTGTTCTTATTAGGCAAATCCTTGGCTCAACTTGGCTCAACGAATGAATTTCTTTCTATTAATATACGACATTTCCTAACTCAATTTTCATTTTCATGTTGTGCTCCGCAGACGACCAACAGCGCCTCTATTTGTATCTGTTAATTATTGGAGCGGTCGGTGTCCTCTTCTCCATTGTCATTGTGGCCACGCGCCTCGTGCTGCAGAAGCGCCGGATGGCCAGCGACACGCATTCAAACTCGTCGACCAAGGGAGGCACCTCTGGAGGTCTGGGCGATGAGACGACCATTCCAAGCGGCTTTAACGACACCATTTCCGAGATAGATGCCGACATTGACCTTACCACTTCCATACCAGTGCCCAGCGTGTCAAAGAACGAGGTGCGTAGCATTGCTCATCCCCACTCAGCAATCAACGTCAATGCCATCTGTCATCTGACACTGCAGAACTACATCACTTACGCGCCTGCCAGCAGCTTGTATGCCAGTATAGCACCCAGCCAGTTAAACACAGTTGGCGGACCCTGCACAGCGTCCGGTCTAATTCCTAACCCCATGTTGTTGGGCGCGCGGCAGTCGCCGGACCTTATCGGCATTTCACCCAGCACTTATGTACCCCCGGTCAGTGCTTGCAACGCACCTGCTGGCCAGGGACCAATGGCGAGCATACTGGCACCAGCTATTGTAATTGGTGCGAATGGTCCCGGTGGAGCTTTGCCCGGCAGTAGTGGCATAAGTAAGTATCTTCATCAGCCGCAGTATTCATCTAGTCAGTTTGACCTGTTGAATCATGTTGTTGCAACCTTGTCGAATCGTGATTTTGCAGACACCATGGTACCCTTAACATCTTTGACCCAGTACACAACGGCGCCCACTATTCGCAGTGGGTACATCATAAACGCCGAGGGCATGGGCGTGCTGCAGCGTCCGAGCAACACACCGACACCACCATCCTCTCTAGCTGGTGGCTCCCCAGCACATCCTTCGGCACAACAGACGCCGACCACATTGCCACTGGCTATGACAACGCTAAGTCATGTGCCTACCCCAGGCACATCAACGTTGCGTCGTACAAAACCGGCCACGACGGCTATGCTCCATCCTCAGCTTTCCTATGATGGTACGGCTCCGCGTACTCTTTCGACTGGTTTACCCGTAAGCTCACAGTTTTATTACGGATGACCAAGCACCGGGGACTGTGAGCCTCACGTGTATACTACAGCCATCAACGTGACCTCCCCTAACGTTCATAGTTATACCAGGCAGAGTGCGACAGGTACCCAGTCAGACCTTCCGACTGCCTCCGTTTCAGACGCTGGTCATGTGCCGGCATCCAAACCCTAGCCACAGGCCGACAATGGGTCAATAGTACCCTTGGCCACTTCTAGCATAAACGACAATACAAATCTACAGGGGAATGAGTTAAGCTCGGATACCTCCTGCCAAAATCGCAAACAACAGTAGCAACAGCAGTAACAACTACAACAGGTGTGCACGGAGTAAATGAATCACAGAGTTGGAATGACAATGGCTAATGCCTGTTTTTAAAATATATGTGTCTACATAAATGTATAATTGGACGAGCTTCGTGTAGTTGTAAATTACTGATATATGAAATGGACGCATACTTTGAAAGTCCCAGGTCGGTTCTCAGTAGGGCGTCAGCATATTAAGAAGTTAAGATAGATCAATTTGTAGGTGAAGCATTAAAATGTTTGTCTGCGCAGAGTTCCTCGTGTGAATGCAAGATTAAAGTACATGTTTACATATTGTATTTACTGCCGATGCCATTGGAATTTGGTTTCTGCCATTTGGAATAGTTACCATAAATCCTTTTCCGAAATATTTAATTAGCCAATTATTTTCTTGCCAACCGAACGTAATTAACACAAGTTAGAATGCGTTAAGAGGCTGCTCCAGTTTAACAGACAACAGCCAAGAGCAAGTCATGTGGCCCTATGAGATACAACCATGTTGTTCAACCTTACAAATGAAAACAAATTGCGTGAAGCTCATTTAATGTTATCAATATTGTAAACGCACGCATAAATATGAACACAAATCCCATGAATACGCAGCAAAAACCAACTCAAGAGCAACAACAATAATAAACACACACATACATCAAGAATGCGAAGCAACAACAAAGTACCTAAAGTCGGTGGAAAAGGGAAAACTAATGGATTGCCTGTGCCGAGCAATGAGATGCGTTGCGAGCCCCAAATACGTATATATATGTACGTGTATTTGTATTTTTGTGCATACATCCCCCCCATAAATTTCATGATTCCTGGCAAAAAGCATCTTCATAATTGTCCGCACCTCTCTGAGTTCGATTCCGTGGTATATCTCGCGTGGGCGAGAGAAAGCAGCTATAGCTTATGTGTGTGTATGTGTGTGTGCGTGTGTGTATGTGTGAGTACGCATGGTACAAACGGTTTATTGGGAGGGTTAGCATAGAGGACAGGAATTGTCGTTGGATTTGGCGTCATAACTCAACCACAGTGCACAACTTGTCGTATGGGCGATTTTGCGTATATGCATAATTCAGTTCTGTGTATTTCGGATAAACGCGCTACAAATGGATGAGCGTAATTAATATCCGGCACGATGCTCTGCCTGGGGTATAGAAAATGACTGGCCAGCAAGTTAATGGATTGCTCCTGCGTGCCAAGGTGCGTAGGTCTCTGATACCAGTACCTACATAGCAAGATGTAAATATTTTAAGCCTGTGAGATGTATGTAAGTGATTATAATGCTGCTGCAGACAACGTTTTAGGAGTTAGTCGTAGACTTATATCTTTTTTAGTTGTCGATCTATATACGCACTAATACATACTCTATAAGTATATGTATTAAATGCGTTAAATGTTTTTAGTTTTAGTTAATCTAGTCATCTTTCATCTCTTTGTTAAAGTTGACGTTATTGTTTCAAATGTCAAGTGCCTTCCTAACTAGCATTTAAGTGTGTACTTTCATATAAGTTGGAGTGCATCCAATCAACGTGTACATAAGCAGTACTATATAAATATATCCGATATGCATACAATATTCTAATACCACGATTCACGTTTTAAAATAGCTACCCGTCCCCCAATTAGCCAAGTATGTAAATAAGATTTATAGCAAAAACACAGAGACAAATTAAGCAAACAAATAGAACGAACAGATGGTCCGCAATTAAAGAACAGTTGCATCTAAAATGACCGTGACGGAAACGAAAACAAAAACTCTCTTCATCAACTAGCAAATTGTTTACATGGGTGCTTTAATCCGGTGGTCCTCTGCATGTTGTAGTCTTAACGGTTCGTGAATAGGATAGGATAGGATTGGAGTGTCTCAATTAATGAATAAGGATTACACATGTTCACAATAGCAAGGTTATAAATTAAGTGTACATAAAATATTCGTGTTACGCTAAAATTTAGGAAATGAGCTCTGCTTTATGCATTATAAATAAAATATAATCGCGAACACAAAAAGTTCGGGAAATCGGTAATAAAAAAATCTTAAAATAAATCATTGAATATACCAATAGATGTATTAATTAAAGACCCAACGGCATTACGTTTAGGTACTGCATTAAAAAATAAAAAGATAATGTGCGAAATGTTAATAGAAACAAAAGCATAGAATGTTTCTATTCAAACTAAAACTGTGAATATAATTTTGTTCTAGTTTAAAAATTATGTATTGTACCTTTTGTATGTTTCATTTAAATAAATTCATAGTTCATGAATAAAATACTAACTGAAAAATATAAAACCCGCTGTTTTTTAATGGAAAATTTGTATGTAAAAAGTTTAGTTCTGATAATTATCTGCCTTAATTTCAGCAGTGCTCATGGCACTCGCAGTGGATTATTCGGTGCCACAACAAACTAAATCCCCTAAAATATTTGGTTGTGTTAATGGCTTTGTTCTAGATAATCAAACTTAGTATACGAATCTATGTTAAGCAGGCAATCCAAATGAGTTAGCGAAGGGGAAGCGTGTACGCCGTGCGATTAGTTAATATTTGTACGGATTCGAATTAACGAAGCGTGAATGAAATTTGTTGGAACTCGCAAGTACATGTCTCTCTCAATGGTAAAGACAACGGAGCGCGGCCAAACGTGCCGGCAACTATGCGAAATCCGCTTCAGCTGCGCGAGGAGGAAGGAACCGGCAGCCGAGTGAACAGTTTGATTAAATTTGTTACCAGCGAAAATTTATGGGTGCGCCATGAGCTTTGGCTGCTAATTGGTTTATAAATTAGAATTTCAACGGTACATTAAGCCAGCCATCTCAACCAAATAAACCCACAACACTTTCACCATAGTAATCAATATTTATTGTGAGCCAGCAACAGCGGCAATAACAACAACAAAAATAACAACAAGCATTGTTGTATTGGGTGGTAATAAGCTGCCAAGTGCCGGGCGTCTATGAAAAATCTGTAAATAAACCAAATTAAGATAGCTTAACTTCAACTACTGGTGTATTTCCTAACGAGCCTGCAGGAGGTTAATGTAATATTTATAATTATCACTAAATAAAAAAGCTATATTTATTTGATCTTTGTAATATTATTCAGTGAATATTTTTATATCAGAAGTTACATACATTCTGTTCAGAAAAACTGCTAATATGTGTTTATATTTTGATTGTATTATTAAACAGAACTAACAAACTAACAAAACTAACAAAACAATTGTTATATTTGAAAACATTTTCCGTACATAGCATGACCGAAGGTTATAATATAATAATAATATATAATTGCATCGCGCAAATGATGACGTAGTTCTTTCTTGTCATTCTCGGACCACTTTAAACGCGACATTCTCCTAAGAACTCGTCCCCCTATAGCAGAAAGTACTTTCTGCAATCTAATTAAAGATAATGTTACAAGCATTATTAATTAATTTGTGGCAATCGAGGCAATCATGTCCGGCCACACTCTGCTCTACAGTTCATTAGCCAGGTTTGCGACTGCTTCGCTTTAGTTTCCCTTAACCAAGAGCTTTCGTGTCACCTGTGTGTCACATGACGCAGTAATTACTTTCGGTTGCATGTGCTCTGATTGTACGCGTTGGTGGCAAGTTCCGTTGCGTGATGTCATCCTTAACGTTTTGTCCAAAAGCTGTGCGCAATTTATGCGGACTTTTTTTTTTACCAAAATTGCTAAAATGTAAAACTGTTGCATGGCTGGTCGATGAGCACTTAGCCACTTACTGGTTGGCCGACGTCAACAGCTACTTGGCCGTATGTAGCAGAGAGTGTCTGCAAAGTGGGGGCTCAACACGACCACACGATGTTTACGATGTCGACAGGCAGGAAATTTGCCTGAAACACGCTGTGTTAATTACATTAATTTCTTTTTGGTATTTAACTTTTGTCTCTTTGTGTCCACCCGTGCGTTTGGCAATGTCAACTGCGCCCCCGGCACCTGCCAAATCTTCGCATTGACGTGGAATATCCTGTTGTCTGACAAACACAGCTTGCCACAACACACAAAAATGGAGGCAGAAACAAAATAAGTTGAAAGAATTTCATTATATCAACAACAGCAGTTGTAGTTGTTGCAGCCTTTGTCTCCCTTTGTCTCTGTGCACTTTAATATGTTCTTAAATGATAATCGATAATTCATAAAACACTTTCTCTCACACGTGCGTGTCTGTGGGACAATATGTGTATGTGTTTGCATAAGTACTTTTAAGGCGCCTATCGCCCCCGCATGTCTATCAAAACTTATGATAATTTCCTTTCCTTTGTCAAACTTGTGGATAATAGAAAAAAAGTCAAGCAGCTTTTGGCAGAAACGGAAGCTCAGTAGAGATTCTTTCCATTTTTCGCATGACCGAGCCATTAAATCGATAATATTTAGTGTGACCTTCTCTTCTTCTTTTATTGAAAAAATGAGTACATTGTGGGCATGGATAAGCTGAAAGGTGAAATGCTAACTAAGCAAAGCAATGTATATTCTGTAGCATACTTTTTAGCGACATTCGTTGAATAAAGGTTTTAGATTTTATAATATATATTGGATTAATCAACATATTAAGAGTAAGGGTATTTACAGATTAAAACTGTCACATGTGTTGTTTTTCTTATGCAGGCCGAAAAGCATTATAAAAAAATGTTCTCATGTTTATACTGCCTAAAGCCTAACAATTAAAACAGTTTTTATAAGCTTTTACATTAATTAAGATCCTAGGTTATCCCCATAAGCCAGTAAGTGTGCCCATTCCAGAGAGTATGCAAATTAAGAAGAGCAAAGTAAGTGAGACTGTCAGAGACGAAGGCCTGTATACTTGCACTTTATTCTCATCATTTTTTTTACTTTCACCAGCATAGTGGAAAAATCTTGACGAAAAAATAAAAAAACCAAGAAAAATGGCAAGAGCTCAGCTGCAGAAGTTCGTTAGCCGGGTCTTTCGCGGCTAAAGCCCTGGCCGAAGCAGTCACTTGTGTTGTCCTTCGGTACATCTGAATAAAATATGAGTTGAAGCCAAAGTGCTGGACGTTCTTTTGCAGCCAACCTCTGCTGGCCAGCACACTAAGCATCTGACTTTTTGAACAGCTCAAGCCGAAATATTTCTGTTTACGTTTCGTGTTTGCATTTCATGTGCGCCGCCGTTTGCCGCAAATTGAATGCTGTTCAAATAATTTATCTAATTTTTTACACACACTCTGGGCAAAAGTCTTTATTTGCAGTTTTTTCTGAAACTTAGTAACGAGTCAGCAGTTAACAGCAGCTCGAAGTGCTTTGTTTTTTGTTTCTCTTTTATTCGTCTGACGTGCAAACGAGTCATATAAACGATATGTTTTTGCTAACCTTTTTGATAAATGCAAATGGTTACAAAGTATATATTTTCCCATTTAATTTATATACATTTATATATAGATTTTATTATTATATGTGAAGCGTGCCGATAAATATTATCAGAACAATTATATTTGCAATTTTAATAATAATCACCAACATCAGATGTTTGCTGCCAAGGTCATGACCAAGGACCAAAATTATGAACAGCTTATTAAAGTTTTTGACGAGGGTCATATTTTCAAATAAAATATGTGTTTATATATATAAGAGCAAGAATATTTGTTATGCAGGCGAAAATTGAAATGTTTTTTTTTTGGTTAACCAATGAATTACAAATGTGTATCTGGAATGCGTTCTTTCGTTTTAAAAAACGAAGGATTCGTCGATGGCTTAATCACACATTAACCTTTATGTTTAATGAATGTAAAATGCAGCTGTCACTGTGCAAGAGAATTTATGACTCCTTTGGAGTCTACGAGTAAATAGACAAAGAACACTGAATGCCTATTTAAAATCAAAAGAATTGTCGAGTCCACGAGAATTCATGCATATAATAGCTGAACATAATTGAACGCCTTTTACAACAATTTATTGTATGCATTAAATGACGTATATATATATATGTATATAGATGCATTTAAAAACATGTCCATATTCCACTAGGTTTAATAAAACGATAAGAAATACAATAAATAAAGCGAAGCACTAAACGAACAGTAAAATGATTTCAAAATTATAAATTGTTTAATATAAGTTTTCACTTGAAAACGAATCAGTGTGCTCTAAAAAAGTTTTAAATCTAAAATTTCTATGTTGCCAGTCAGTCACTTTTAATGAGTTAGAAATGTGGTTTTTAGTTTTCAGAATTCCTGATTTCTAATCTAGAGAAAACATAAAAAAAATACTGAAACAAGCGAACTTCAACTTCGGGTGGGGCAGTGTTAAAGGAAAATTTTCCTGTATGAAGCCCAATGCATATTCGTCCCTTTTAACAAAGCACTCGGCACTAGTCTTATGCTGACTTCACATCCTTCTGAATTTGGTTGAGCTTAGTTTTTGAGCTCTTTGACGATGGGCACTCGATTTTTGCTGCCAGAGGCAATTAGGAAAGTTTTGTGACGTCAAGGGCCCGGATCGCTTCAGACTGGGTTTTTAGACCGGCTAACTTTCATCCTGCTCAGCCAGCGTTTGGCAGTGCGTAATTTGGCCCATTGTACGACGTCAAAGGCAAAGAAGCATTGTCCTGGAATAATGGAAAACCGCGAATGCAATCGTTAGTACAAAGATTGCCAATCTAGACAAGCTCCGAATATGGCTGAGAAACTTTAATGGATGCAACTTGCTGCTTTAATACAATTAAAACTGCAGTATACAGGGAAGTGCACTGGGGCAAGGTCGCACCCAGCCACATATGTTCTTAATTTGTTTGCCGGAATAATTGCGCAAACTTCTTTATATGAACATATTAGTTGCACATGTTGGTAGCAAACGTCTGGAACGTCAAATGGCAGCATTTCTGTTTGTCGTATCACGTTCTTGGTTCTGATTGGTTGCGACGTAGAGCACATGCCCAGACACACGGACACTGGCTACAGCTTGACCTCGGATAATTACTTCAAATGACACAATAAGTTCCACGACTGGCAACTGTCTGTAGCATAATTAATAACGCAATCGTGACCCAGCAATCGAATAGTGCTGGTTGCCACTATTGCCTGCTTAGCCTCAAGCCACATGCAAGACTCCGTGATTGTGTATGAATGTGTGTGTGTGTGTGTGTGGGACATTACGTGAGTGCATTATTCATGAACTGCCTGTTAGATATCTACGCCGTTGACAACTTGTCGTTGCCATAGTCGTGACAGAGTCGGCATTTCACTCGACATTAGCCCCAAGCAAAAGCAGATTGAGTTAATCATCAGTTGACCGCAAACATAGACAGCAGCTAAGTGCAGACAAAATTCCCAGCCATGATGGCAATCAGTCAAAGTCATCAATCAAATTTGTGATGCTGGTGGCCAAATGAAATTTACTTGAGTTGCGCCACTCTCGCCAGTATGCCCATTGATTTCGTGTATCGCCACACGTCGCACGTCCCAAGTCGCGAGAAGCAACAAATGCTCATCGAGTTATGGCTAACGATCAGGGCTAAGCAGGGTATAATGTGGCAACTCGGTGCTAACACATACACGCACGCACACATATTCATATACAGGCATAAAAGCGCTACAAGGCAATAAACACAAAATTGCGTATACGACATGTTGCAGCAGCATCAAGGACAGAGCATTGGCGTGCTGAGGCGCTACTCGAGCGGCAACTGTAAAAATCTCTTTTGAAATTCTACAATAAAAAATGTTCATTTCATACTCCGCACGGCTGCCGAATATGAGCCTCTGGCCCAGGAAAGAGGTCATATTATTTTGCTTTTATTAGTGTTTTTGTTTACATTTTATTGGATTTTCTTTTTTCCTTACATTTATGTCTGCAATGCAGAGTACGCACATTAAGCCCGGCGCCCAATCGGCTGACATGAAGGTCAAAGCGGTCAAAATAATGTTTAAGCACCTTATGGCACCGCCTCAGCGATCGAAACTTCTCAAGTAATACGACTCCTGAGGGACGTTACGCATGCAGTTAAAGCCAAAGCCAACGCCGTAAAGAAATATATAAGTTTGTGTACGATTAAAAATACGAGCATGAACACTCATGAACATTCACAATCACAGTACGCTGCCTGAAAGTGCAGTTAAAGCAGATGCAGATGCATCCTTAAGGACTGGATGTTGTGCTGTGGACGACGCAACGGCCCCAACCGAGAGTTCGACTCATTGTCGTCTTTTGGCAGAGCCAAAGCAATTAAGATTTCCATGCGATGCTTCTGCACGTGTGCGAGTGACTCTGTTTTAGCCAGAAATGCCACATGTAATTTGCATCCCAAAAATTTGCACTGAAACTTGCTGATGCAGCAAATGAAACTTTGATTTGTAGCTTGGCTGTCCCGTTATACAAGCATGCACATTGGGGTTATGTCTGCCTGACAGTATCAGTTTGAGTGTGAGTGTGTGAATGTGAATGTGAGTTTACTCACGTAGATGCTGTCTAGTGGTTTAGCATGCCCTTGCCAAAAGCATTTTAGTTAAGCTATTTAATTGGCAACTCATTAAATGAGACATGTCCTGTCGTCTTAACCAGAATGGTAGAAACTGCTGGGGACTAAAGCTATATTGATTTAACTTCGAATATCATCAGTAATTTATATTTTGTCGCGAAGAACCTTTGATAATAAAAAGAGCACATATTTTATTTGCATCGACTGTTATAACTATCCTGTCTATGCGAGCAGAGTGTTAAATAATCGGTTTGCTAAAAATCCTTTTTAATTCGGTTGGTATTTAAGATGACAGGTCTTCCATAAAGCTATTACATTTAAGACCCAAAGTTAACAATGTTTTAAGTTAGTTTAGCGAAATTCGAATATATTCTGCAATGTTTACATTTGGATAATATCTTGGAACAATAGTATTGATTTACATATATTAAGCCCAATTAAAACTGGACTTAATTAGTTTACCATTAATTAACCCGAAAAATGCAATCTATTAAATTTCATATTTACCACATTGAAAATTTTACTGTTCAGCAAATGTCTTTTATGAAATTTATTTCTGCCTTTTAATAAATGTTTCGATTGAGGAATAGTCCTTTTAATATAATCGTTAGTTTTGCCATGACAACAAAATACAATTCATTTCCAGACCTAATTAAATTGACGTTTCGGAACATTTCTGCTATTGAATCATCAATGAAGCTTCGCAGAAACCACTCACAAGCCACTCACACGCCTTTAATCAGATCGCTAGTTGGACGAATGAATGTCACCATAATGTGTGACCAGAAAAAGTTTTCCTGCTGGTCAACTTCTCCAACGAGTTTGCTGTACATTGAAAGCCCAATAAAGTGACAAATTTGTGGTAAATCTACAAGAATATGAAATTAAATTAACATGGAACTGTTGCCAAACTTTATTGAGAGGCGCGCTAGAACAGAAAGTTGATGGACGGGCCAAGGCCTGCCTGATTAGAACTCATTTATCGCCGAGGGACAAACAGCTTACCCCACTGTGTGAAACTTTTCAAAGATTTTTGGGCAAGGACCAATTTGATGGATGGTCTGTAGCGAAGATGCGCATTGGAGGCTACTAGATATATATTGTATATATGTACATGTTTGTTTACTTATATACACCATGGCAAAATTTAATAATTTAAAGAATAAAGGAATCCGATTTTGTATGGCATATAAAATGTATAAGGAAGCAATAAAATGTATTAGTAGGATTGTCAGCCAACATAATTTATTTGGCTTAAAACTCTTCTTTTGCATTATTCATAACATGCCAATTAAAATGTCTCAGGTAGATATACATAGTATGTAATGTATTGTCTAAGTTTTCCGATTACATAAAAAACACAGCTGCTGGGCTATTGTACAACAGTTAGAAGCGGAAACCCTGGCAACGCCATTACTGGCGCAAAGCACAACGTTACTTTAATGTATGGCAAAAGCTTAAAGCCTTGCTGTCGTATATTAAACAGACTATGTGCTTGCCCTAATATTTGAAAATCTCGCATTTGACTAGATTTACAAGTAGTATTACGAGCTTGTCCAGGGCTTTCTTCGTTCCGAATTTGGTGCTCGGAGTGCATTGAGGCCACTCGTTTCTAATAAAGTCTCGAAGATATGCAACAGTCGTTTAGCATAACAATAGCGGGTCGCAGGCATTGTGAATATATTCATATGTTCACTGGCATATATAATACAGTATGTATGTGTAGTGAAACCTGCTTAAGCTGACCAATATGCAGGTGGCAAATATTGAACCTAAATAACGATGTAATATTCATTCAAATACAGTAAACTGTAAAAGTAAATATATATTCGCTTAATACGTAGGATAAGCTTGGTTGGCCAAAAACTCCGACTTTATTGTGTAGGCTTCCAGTCATAAACATGCACAGATGGGAGACACGATGGAGGCGGTCGGTCGTTGTCCTGTATTTGCATATTTTGTATGTCACACATTCATTTATTGCCTCGAAATCCTGCAGCGTTCATTTAACACATGCCGCGAATGCAGAGACCAGCAGCGACATCAGCTGTTCACGAATAAATTGAATTGGCAATGCATTTCGTGCGTTCATTCATTCACTGCGTCTCGACAATGTTGCGTTATTTTAATGAAATTCATTTTTGCTTTTACAAAAGAGATCACAAAAGACCAAATGGCATTCAGAAATAGATTTTAAAAATAAAAAATACATATGAATGTGCGGAAATGCAAATGATGATGTGGATTGAAAAAAGTTTCAGAATGGAAACCAACTAAAGTTCTGACCCGACCAGAGTTTTAAATAGCTTTCTGGCCGCATCCTCAGCAAATTTAGCTGGAAAAAAATTGTTTGCGTCGGAAATCATTTTTGGTTTTATTTGCTTTACGATAAGAAATATGTCAATGCCAATAAAAGCGAATATAAAATTGTCATAAAAAGTATGACGAAATGTTTCGCCAAAATTTCATCAAGGTGCGTGCTTCTTTTGGCGTCGCCAGCAAATCAAATCAATAACGATGCCTCAGAGTTTTGGACGCCATGTCCAGGAACATCACGGTGGTTTTTATGGTGCGCGTGGCACGGCATTAAAACCAACGTGCCGTATACGCAATAATTCAATTAATTTTTGCACCAAGGCATGCCTCGAGCCTTACGAAATCATGAAACATCTAAATACAATTTGAATGCAGCTCTAAAAATGCACTAAAGCTTGACGTTGTACAGCCTTCAAGAGCCCTTTATAACAAAGTAAAAATTTTACAAATGAAAGTAGCTTATTTTTTTATACTCGTTCACGAAGTGAAACTAGTATATTGGGTTTATGCAATGTCCGTCATGCTGATGAACGCCACGCCCACTGGGAATCTGGCAATTCGATAACATGTCGATACACCTTAAATCGCAAATCGATAAAAGGTGAATATTTCCCACAATTTTAAACAAGGTAACAACCTCCCCCGCAGATTGCACCCTGGATATCCCGGCCACGCTCACTAGAACGGCCCCAGCGCCCCAGGCCTAAAAAATTGTAAATGCCTATATCTCCCACAGTTTTTAAGCTAAAGTTACCAAATTTCGAAGTTAGATAAATGGTCACCTCCTTTAAAGATCGGTACAAAAATTTCGCCCGCTCAGTTTTGACATGTGAAGTTCTCGGTTCTATAGCTCCTAGATTTCAAAATTCCATTACTTTGTCAAAACTTATCCGATTTTCATGTTTAATGGCATTTTGATCATGTGTTGTCATCTAGATTAGTTCTGCATTTAAAATATATTCATTTTTGAAAATAACATTTTTTTCATTTTTTTTGTGAAAATATCATGTAGTCATGTAGTCCCCCCTTATTCATTTTCGAAAAAAAATTTTTTTTCAAAATTTAGAATTGTGAATTTTTGTTTTTAATCGATTGTGTTAATCATAATTAGTATAAAAATCAACATTAAGCCAGACTCTGAGGGAGTATATTTTATTGTCAAAAATCATGCCAAAACTTTTAAAAATTTTGACAATTAA